>JAXIVJ010005061.1:0-72500 GCA_036785665.1 Chirona hameri
TGACGAAGCCGGCGGCGGGTGCGCACCTCGCCGGCGTCCAGAAGGTTGGAGCAGCGGTGGTTGCCGAGCCGTGCGGCGCGGCTGCTCAGCGTCAGGTCGAAGTTGTTGAGCTGGCCGGGTGGAGAGAGGTGGGCAGCAGGCCGTCCACTGTGAGGGGATGAGCACAGTGACGCGCACCCGGTGAGGGTGGGTCGGGTCCTCCGCTCCTGAAACACAACACCACGGGCCACTCAGCTGTGCACATGCACTGAATCCGTTCTACGTTTTCTGGTACAACATTCCACAGTAGTCGACATATATACAGTGAGCACAGCTGTATGTTCGGTGAAAGTGACGGTACCCACAAGTCTGCTGCTGACAAATTATTAAAGGGAAATAATGACCTTTTCCCACAAAAATGGAGTTAGCACTTGAAATCGACAGACGAGGCCAAAATATGGTGTAAATTCATTTCGACATTTTGCATATAGAAATTCCTTCCGAGAGATATTTCAAGTTAATTTTGACATGGGAAAATGCATGACATGGGAATCAGGGAGAACGTGCTACTCTGGGTGCAGGAATTTCTACTGGGAAGAAGACAGAGGGTGGTCGTAAACGGCACAAAGTCAGACAGGGCACCAGTTGTCAGTGGAATACCACAAGGATCTGTTCTCAGGGCCGACACTGTTTCTGCTGTTTGTAAATGAATCTCCACTCGTGCGTGAACAGCCAAGTACAACTCTTTGCAGACGACGCGAAGTTGTACTCTACTGTGTACAGCCAAACTGGAAAGGACCAACTGCAAGCTGACTTGGACGCCCTGGGACGGTGGACAACGAGTGGATGATGTCTTTCAACACGAAGAAGTACAAGACTCTCCACCTAGGTCCCGCCAATCCTAGACACGCCTACACCTTGAGGAGCACCGAACTCATACAAGTGGAAGAGGAGAGGGACCTAGGTGTGGTAGTGGATGAAGACCTAAAGTTCAGAGAACAGGCGGCAGAGGCGGTGTCCAGAGCAAAACCGTGTCTTGGGAGCCATTCGACGATCCTTCGAGAACATTGATGCACAAAACGCTGCCGCTGCTGTACAAAACTCTGGTCCGGCCTCATCTAGAATACGGCAACGCTGTCTGGGGCCCGCACAACATGGAAGATCAGCGACTCGTCGGGCGGGTGCAGCGTCGAACAAAACGGCTGATACCAGAGGTGCGCCAGCTGCCCTACGGAGAGCGCCTGGAAGCACTACGCCTGCCATCGCTGCAGTACCGGAGGCGCAGGAGGGACGTCATCCTCGTCTACCAGGTGATGCACGGCCAACTGGACGTGCCTCGTGAAGCGTTCTTCCAGGAACCGACTTCCGAAACACCAGGGGGCATCCACTCAAGATCGCGAAGCCTCGCGCCAAAACCAGGATAAGGAAAAAC
Organism: Chirona hameri; assembly: GCA_036785665.1. Lineage (NCBI taxonomy): Eukaryota > Metazoa > Arthropoda > Thecostraca > Balanomorpha > Balanidae > Chirona > Chirona hameri. Next base: position 1,412 of record JAXIVJ010005061.1, read on the forward strand.
CACTGGAGCATCAGATCGATCAACGACTGGAATGCCCTGCCCAGAGAACATAGTCACCACTGATACTCTCAACCTATACAAGAGCAGACTCGATGGACACTGAAGCGGGAGATGTACCTCCACGCCTAGGAGTGGGAAGCATGCATATGTGCATTGTCCCACAATTATATCATTGACAACATGGCCATAACTGATCATGGAGGTGAGACCAGAGCGGGCAAGTCAGGTGCCTGCACCCATCTTCATGACGCCCGAAGTCAACTGAATACTGAGAATACTGAATCTTGATAAGCGTTCCACACTTTTAACGACCGGTTCTTGCCAAGTACTTTTCGGTTTCCCATCAAACTCCGGGCTTTTCCCATATTGTTTTTTTTTTACGCAATGGTGTGGAAAATAGATTTTGCGTCTGTTCTGTTGTGTGATTATATACCCGCCCATCCTTTATAATTAACAACCATTAAACAAAACAAAAACTGGCAATTGAATCGGAAGCTCATCGATGCACGTCGACGGCGACCTATTTAGTGTCGGCGATTTGTTTCGAAGTTCCCATTCAACAACGTTGAACAGTGATACAAAAGCGCCAGATGCGTCGCTTTCCAATAGTGGAGGGAAAATACCGATCATTAATTTTCCCAAACTTCCAACTTTGAATTAGGCAATAATTGTATTTAATTCTTAAATTTAGATCACATCATTTTAATACCATAACGGTAGCCAAATAAATTGACCAAATAAAAAGGTCATGATTTCCCTTTAAGACGTCTCCATCAAGCATATCCTGCTATCACCACCTTCCATGCAACTCCGCCGCAGGCAGCGGCGACTCACCGGTGTACTTGAGTTTGGCGGTGAAGGGCTCGGCCCCGATGGTGCCGGCCATCCGCGGCTCGCAGAGTCCCCGAGCGGCGTCCACGGCGGCCGGGCGGGAGAGCAGCTCGGCGCCGGGCCGGCCGGCCACGTCCGCCGCCCGCGTCGCGCACTGCACCTGGCCGCCGACCGGCACATATACCGCGTCCAGGCTCCGCTCCGTGCTACTGTTGGTGGGAAGAGGACGCACAAAGAAAGTCAGCCATGAGAACATGCCAAATTTTACAGTGGACGATGATTACAATGGACAAATATAAGTTTGTGATTGTGGCATAAGCGTTCATCAATATTACCAAAAAAGCCGCCTATGCCATCCATATTGCGCTGCTGCAGAGTCTGGCTGTGTGCAGTGTGCAGTGTGGACCTATGCAGCCGGCAGCGCCTCTCCCAAGTCTCACCTGGCGAAGAAGACCGCTGAGCTGAGCTGTCGGAGGGGGCGGGGCGGCTGACCGGCCGGCGCCCGGGACGCCACCATCCACCGGTAGATGGTGCCGTTGTTGTCGACGCCCTCCCGGGCGCAGAGCGGAGCCAGTCGCTCGTACTCGGGATGGGCCGGGTCACACGCCTGGAGAACGCGGGAGATCGACCCCAGGTAGTCAGCAGACAGCAGCTATAGACGATCGACTGACCGACCGATAACATGACCGACTGTTTATCGGCAAACATTTTGTTGTCAAGCTGTAGTAGTTAATACGTCTTTTTCATAAACGCCCCTAATACGTGCGAGGAAAATTGAACACCTTAAAGTGTGAATGCATTGTTTGTAAATGAAGGTCACTAAAAAAAAGTAAACATGTAAAAAAAAGAGTAAACGACATGTCCGATGTCGCGGTGAGGAGCGCTCTGCGGGCATTAGTGCCGAACAAGGCATGCGGTACCGATACTATCAGTGCGCGCGTTATTGTAGAGTGTGCGGAGGAGTTGGTGGTGCCACTCACCAAGATATGTAGGATGTCTTTCGCAGCTGGAGTATTCCCGGAGAGATGGAAGCAGGCAAACATTATTCCAATTTTCAAAAAAGGCGACACAAATCTGCCTAAAAATTATCGTTCTATCTCCCTGCTCAGTGTCTTCGGGAAGATTCTAGAGCGTGTAGTGTGCGACCAACTGTATTGTCATGTCTCATCTGTGATGTGCGTGGAGCAGCATGGCTTCGTTCCGAAACGATCTTGCGCCACGAACTTAGCCATGTTTCTCAAAACCGCGTGGGAGGCCATATCGGACGGGTATCAGACGGACGCCATCTACACTGACTATTCGGCTGCATTTTAAAGTGTTTAATCATCGCGCACTTATCATCCACAAGTTCGAGCATTCATACAACATTTGTGAAAACGCTCTAAAATGGTTCGTCTCGTACCTGTCCGATAGGCGCCAGAGGGTCATCGTGAACGGAGAAACATCCGATTGGAAACCTGTTATCTCCGGAGTTCCAGAGGGATCGATTTTGGCACCTCTAATTTGCTCGCTCTTCATCAACGATCCACCACGATCCCTCGACTCAGATTGTCTCATGTATGCTGATGACGTCAAAATGTATCGCAAAATTAGCACCCCGTCTGACGGGCGACTGCTGCAGGATGATATCAGTCGTCTCTCAGCCTGGTCTGTCAGATGGGGACTAAACTTAAATCCATCCAAATGCAAAGCGTTCACGATCATCACCCTCAGGAGCGCACCAGTCCACACCAGCTACTATATAGGCAGCTCCAAGTTTAAACTTGATCATGTCGAGGAGATACGTGACCTGGGTGTGACATTGGATCAAAAACTTACTTTTACTGCGCACGTTGACAGCATCGTCAAACGACTAAATCGATCCCTGGGTCTCCTCATCCGCTCTTTTCAATCTGGCTCGAACCACGGTTCAAACTTCAATCGCACAGCTATTGTAGCTGCCTATGTTTCCAACGTGCGATCCATTCTCGAGTTTTCAACTGTGATCTGGGCTGGTGCGGCCGACTCCCATACAAACCGGGTCGATCGGGTGCAGCACAAATTATTTATGTGGCTTCTCCACAACACCCAGTCCGGAAATGCTCCTTCTCTCTCCTATCGTGACCTCTGTCACCACTTCAAAATCCCCACTCTAGCCGCAAGGCGAGTTCAGCATGATCTCCTTTTTCTCAAAAACGTTCTATGCAGCAAACTGGACACACCGCGTTTGCTCAAAAGCTTCTCTCTTCACGTGCCCGCCCGATCGATCCGCCAACAAAACCTGCTTAATGTTCCTCACTCTCGTGTTAACATCGTGCAGAATGGAATGTTCACTCGCTTGCCAATGGTCACGAACACCTTCCTTAGAGAAGACTGTCCCAGCTGACATCTTCGATGATGGCCATGGCTCCTTCAAGCGGCAGGTGCTGAAGTATGTCAGGAAGCAGTGTGGATTGCATGATGTTCTGCGTGACATGTAACGCGTTTTTATATATATTTTTTTCTTCTTCTGTTATCGTCTTTTATTTATACGTTTGTAGCTGTATTTGTGTTTACGTTTTTAACTATTTGACTTCGCCTGTCACTGGGTGCATCCCGTTGGTGATACAGTTGAATAAAATAAAAATAAAAATAAAGAATACTACAATAAAGAATCGAACGTGAAGTATTCGGAGGGTCTAAGCAGGCTTCGTAATTCATTTTACAGCCCTGTTCGTTCTGGTATGTCTGCATAACGATGACTTGCCGTGACGCAGACGACTGGGTAGCCGGCCAGCATGGTGTCAGGGGCTGCCGTGACGTCATCATAGTCCTGCAGCGAGACGACCAGCGGCGGCGCCGGGAAGGTGACGTCCGCCGCCACCTCCACCTCCTGCGTCACACCGGGCACACCGAGACATGTCACGGCACGAGGAGGACACGTCACGGCGCGAGGAGGACACGTCACGGCGCGAGGAGGACACGTCACGTCCGCCGCCACCTCCACCTCCTGCGTCACACCGGGCACACCGGGACATGTCACGGCACGAGGAGGACACGTCACGGCACGAGGAGGACACGTCACGTCCGCTGCCACCTCCACCTCCTGCGTCACACCGGGCACACCGGGACATGTGACGGCACGAGGAGGACACGTCACGGCACGAGGAGGACACGTCACGTCCGCTGCCACCTCCACCTCCTGCGTCACACCGGGCACACCGGGACATGTCACGGCACGAGGAGGACAGGTCACGTCCGCCGCCACTGCCCACATTGCCGACCTCCACATAGACGAGTCCTGGTACACCACCAACCTCCACATATCCCGGTACACCACCCACCTCCACATAGACGAGTCCCGGTACACTACCCACCTCCACATGGACGAGTATCGGTACACCACCCACCTACACATATCCCGGCACACCACCCACCTCCACATAGACGAGTCCCGGTACACAACCCACCTCCACATAGACGAGTATCGGTACACCACCCACCTCCACATAGACGAGTATCGGTACACTACCCACCTCCACATAGACGAGTCCCGGTACACCGCCCACCTCCACATGGACGAGTATCGGTACACCACCCAACTCCACATAGACGATTCCCGGTACACCACCCACCTCCACATAGACGAGTCCCGGTACACCACCCACCTCCACATAGACCAGTCCCGGTAGACCACCCACCTCCACATAGACGAGTCCCGGTACACCACCCACATCCACATAGACGAGTCCCGGTACACCACCCACCTCCACATAGACGAGTCCCGGTACACAACCCACCTCCACATGGGCGAGTCCCAGTACACCACCCACCTACACATGGACGAGTATCGGTACACCACCCAACTCCACATAGACGAGTCCCGGTACACCACCCACCTCCACATAGACGAGTCCCGGTACATCACCCACCTCCACATAGACGAGTCCCGGTACACCACCCACCTCCACATAGACGAGTCCCGGTACACAACCCACCTCCACATAGACGAGTCCCGGTACACCACCCACCTACACATGGACGAGTATCGGTACACCTCCACATAGACGAGTCCCGGTACACAACCCACCTCCACATAGACGAGTCCCGGTACACCACCCACCTCCACATAGACGAGTCCCGGTACACCACCCACCTCCACATAGACGAGTCCCGGTACACCACCAACCTCCACATATCCCGGTACACAACCCACCTCCACATAGACGAGTCCTGGTACACCACCAACCTCCACATGGACGAGTATCGGTACACCACCCACCTCCACATAGACGAGTCCCGGTACACAACCCACCTCCACATAGACGAGTCCCGGTACACCACCCACCTACACATCCCGGTACATCACCCACCTCCACATAGACGAGTCCCGGTACACCACCCACCTCCACATAGACGAGTCCCGGTACATCACCCACCTCCACATAGACGAGTCCCGGTAAACTACCCACCTCCACATATCCCGGTAGACCACCCACCTCCACTTAGACGAGTCCCGGTACACCACCCACCTCCACATAGACGAGTCCCGGTACACCACTAACCTCCACATATCCCGGTACACCACCCACCTCCACATAGACGAGTCCCGGTACACCACCCAACTCCACATAGACGAGTCCCGGTACACCACCAACCTCCACATATCCCGGTACACCACCCACCTCCACATAGACGAGTCCCGGTACACCACCCAACTCCACATAGACGAGTCCCGGTACACCACCCACCTCCACATAGACGAGCCCCGGTACACCACCCACCTCCACATAGACGAGTATCGGTACACCACCCACCTCCACATAGGCGAGTCCCGGTAGACCACCCACCTCCACATAGACGAGTCCCGGTACACCACCCACCTCCACATAGACGAGTCCCGGTACACCACCCACCTCCACATAGACGAGTCCCAGTACACCACCCACCTCCACATATCGTACAGCACCCACCTCCACATAGACGAGTCCCGGTACACCACCCACCTCCACATAGACGAGTCCCAGTACACCACCCACCTCCACATATCGTACACCACCCACCTCCACATAGACGAGTCCCGGTAGACCACCCACCTCCATATAGACGAGTCCCGGTACACCACCCACCTCCACATAGACGAGTCCCAGTAGACCACCCACCTTCACATAGACGAGTCCCGGTACACCACCCAACTCCACATAGACGAGTCCCGGTACACCACCCACCTCCACATAGACGAGTCTCGGTACACTACCCACCTCCACATAGACGAGTCCCGGTACACCACCCAACTCCACATAGACGAGTCCCGGTACACCACCCACCTCCACATAGACGAGTCCCGGTACACCACCCACCTCCACATAGACGAGTCCCGGTACACCACCCACCTCCACATAGACGAGTCCCGGTACACCACCCACCTCCACATAGACGAGTCCCGGTACACCACCCACCTCCACATAGACGAGTCCCGGTACACCACCCAACTCCACATAGACGAGTCCCGGTACACCATCCAACTCCACATAGACGAGTCCCGGTACACCACTCACCTCCACATAGACGAGTCCCGGTACACCACCCACCTCCACATATCCCGGTACACCACCCACCTCCACATAGGCGAGTCCCGGTAGACCACCCACCTCCACATAGACGAGTCCCGGTACACCACCCACCTCCACATATCCCGGTACACCACCCACCTCCACATAGACGAGTCTCGGTAGACCACCCACCTCCACATAGACGAGTCCCGGTACACCACCCACCTCCACATATCCCGGTACATCACCCACCTCCAAATAGACGACTCCCGGTACACCACCCACCTCCACATAGACGACTTCCGGCACACCACCCACCTCCACATATCCAGGTACATCACCCACCTCCACATAGACGAGTCCCGGTACACCACCCACCTCCACATATCCCGGTACACCACCCACCTCCACATAGACGAGTCCCGGTGCACCACCCACCTCCACATAGACGAGTCCCGGTACACCACCCACCTCCACATAGACGAGTCCCGGTACACCACCCAACTCCACATAGACGAGTCCCGGTACACCACCCAACTCCACATAGACGAGTCCCGGTACACTACCCACCTCCACATATCCCGGTAGACCACCCACCTCCACATAGACGAGTCCCGGTACACCACCCACCTCCACATATCCCGGTAGACCACCCACCTCCACATAGACGAGTCCCGGTACACCACCCACCTCCACATAAACGAGTCCCCGGTACACCACCCACCTCCACATATCCCGGTAGACCACCCACCTCCACATAGACGAGTCCCGGTACACCACCCACCTCCACATAGACGAGTCCCGGTACACCACCCACCTCCACATAGACGAGTCCCGGTACACCACCCACCTCCACATAGACGAGTCCCGGTAAACCACCCAACTCCACATAGACGAGTCCCGGTACACCACCCACCTCCACATAGACGAGTCCCGGTAAACCACCCACCTCCACATAGACGAGTCCCGGTACACCACCCACCTCCACATAGACGAGTCCCGATACACCACCCACCTCCACATAGACGAGTCCCGGTAGACCACGCAACTCCCCATAGACGAGTCCCGGTACACCACCCACCTCCACATAGACGAGTCCCGGTACACCACCCACCTCCACATAGACGAGTCCCGGTACACCACCCACCTCCACATAGACGAGTCCCGGTACACCACCCACCTTCACATATCCCGGTACACCACCCACCACCACATAGACGAGTCCCGGTACACCACCCACCTCCACATAGACGAGTCCCGGTACACCACCCACCTCCACATAGACGAGTCCCGGTACACCACCCACCTCCACATAGACGAGTCCCGGTACACCACCCACCTCCACATACACGAGTCCCGGTACACCACCCACCTCCACATAGACGAGTCCCGGTACACCACCCACCTCCACATATCCCGGTAGACCACCCACCTCCACATAGACGAGTCCCGGTACACCACCCACCTCCACATATCCCGGTACACCACACACCTCCACATAGACGAGTCCCGGTACACCACCCACCTCCACATAGACGAGTCCCGGTACACCACCCACCTCCACATAGACGAGTCCCGGTACACCACCCACCTCCACATAGACGAGCCCCGGTACACCACCAAACTCCACATAGACGAGTCCCGGTACACCACCCACCTCTACATAGACGAGTCCCGGTACACCACCCACCTCCACATAGACGAGCCCCGGTACACCACCCACCTACACATATCCCGGTACACCACCCACCTCCACATAGACGAGTCCCGGTACACCACCCACCTCCACATAGACGAGTCCCGGTACACCACCCACCTCTACATAGACGAGTCCCGATACACCACCCACCTCCACATAGACGAGTCCCGGTACACCACCCACCTCCACATATCCCGGTACACCACCCACCTCCACATAGACGAGTCCCGGTACACCACCCACATCTAGATAGACGAGTCCCGGTACACCACCCACCTCTACATAGACGAGTCCTGGTACACCACCCACCTCCACATAGACGAGTCCCGGTACACCACCCACCTCCACATATCCCGGTACACCACCCACCTCCACATAGACGAGTCCCGGTACACCACCCACCTCTAAATAGACGAGTCCCGGTACACCACCCACCTCTACATAGACGAGTCCTGGTACACCACCCACCTCCACATAGACGAGTCCCGGTACACCACCCACCTCTACATAGACGAGTCCCGATACACCACCCACCTCCACATATCCCGGTACACCACCCACCTCCACATAGACGAGTCCCGGTACACCACCCACCTCTAAATAGACGAGTCCCGGTACACCACCCACCTCCACATAGACGAGTCCCGGTACACCACCCACCTCTAAATAGACGAGTCCCGGTACACCACCCACCTCTACATAGACGAGTCCTGGTACACCACCCACCTCCACATAGACGAGTCCCGATACACCACCCACCTCTACATAGACGAGTCCTGGTACACCACCCACCTCCACATAGACGAGTCCCGGTACACCACCCACCTCCACATATCCCGGTACACCACCCACCTCCACATAGACGAGTCCCGGTACACCACCCACCTCTAGATAGACGAGTCCCGGTACACCACCCACCTCTACATAGACGAGTCCTGGTACACCACCCACCTCCACATAGACGAGTCCCGATACACCACCCACCTCTACATAGACGACGGCGCGCTGCTGTGTGATGTTGGCCAGGCCGCGCTGGTCCTCCGTCAGGTGGACCGAGAAGGCCTCGCGGTGCTCACGGTTCCGGTCAAAAAGGATGTCCACCGGCACCACCAGCCGGGACACGTTCACACCAAACTCCAACTCTGCGGGGCAAACAACAGTCAGGCACGACCCTTGTCCGTCGTGTCACAGCAGCATTGCCAGACACGGACGCAGCCAGTCTGGAATGCAACATGGTGTGCCAAACAGACACATAGGAGCCAGCGACTGATTTCAGGGAAACTAGCGAAGACGAAACATACATTGGAGGCACAAACTTTGGGGGGAGGGGAGGGGTTCCGGTCCACACAGTAGTCCAGCCTATAGCTATATGCCGCCTGGGTGGGGAGGGAATCACCCCCTCCCAAGAGGGGAACCGAATGACCTGCGCCAGAGGCACAAACTCAATAAACGAGGCACCTCAGTGCTATGCTCGAAAGTCCGTGTCCGGGTCCTGTCGTCTGCTTCAGCTGTCAGTCCAGATGGCGCTGCCTGTGCGGCGTCAGCTCAGCCCGGTTTGACCGGTTGGGTGTGGTTTAGCCGGTCCGTGCGCACCTCTACTCAGCTGGCAGTGATCTGACGGCCGGCTGGAAGTGCGCCTGCGCGGTCGGCGTGGGCGGTGACGTCACGGCAGGGCGGCCCCACACGCCGGGGGTCAGGGTGGTGTGCCGGTGACTCAGGGAGACGGAAGGCACGGTGATAGAGGCCGCACCGCGTGAGAGGAGTCACCGCAGTTCGCGAGGAGTCGCCGCAGAGGTAGCACGCATAGCCAGTGGCACACCACCGGATCAAATCAGGTCAGTGGTTTGCCGCAGCCTCACAACTAGGTGAGAAGTACGCGATTGTTTTTACAGCAACCGTACTATATAACCCTGTTGTGTTGTGTGGATATTTGGTAATTTCACAATTGTATGCCTGTCTCGGTGAACCTTCATGTTATGCATGACTTGCGATTGTTACGTTTCTGTCGATATGTTCAAGCATATATGCAAACAAGCTGATGCCTACCCAAGCTGATGATTTGGCCGATGAACAAATTAGATGAATGAGTGCAAACATATTTTTTTGGGATAAATTCTTGTCATTTTTGGAAAAACCCGTCATGCCAATAATATTTTCATAGAATACCAAAGTGCTTGACTTTTACAATCTAAGAATAATTTTGTGTTGGCCATCATTGGAAATCAGAGAATGTAAGGCCACGTTATGCAATCAGCCTTACGACTTTTCCGGTACGGAAAGGTGTCGCTGTTTTCCTCTGGGCCGTATGCCAAACGGTATCTCCGATCTACACAGACCGTACTGCTGGCAGTATCTCTGGCCTGACACTTGTGTGTCACCATTCCCGTCTGCCGGGGGTCGGTCGAGAGAGTTCGGCCGGCCGGCGGCCCCGCCCCTGCCGAGCCGGTCCGGCCGGCCTTCCCAGAGCCCGGCCCGTACGCTGCAGAACGGATAGCGTCGTGATGACCGCCATTCTGGCCTGCCTATCGTACCGTGAAGAGGCCGTGAACCGCCGGGGACCCGCCGGTGCACGGCGGTGGACAGGAGACATCCTGTGTCAGACCACTGGCGGATCCAGGGGGCATCAGGGGTAAATGCCCCCCCCCCCCCAGGAATCGGGGGGGGGGGGGCATTCAATACAAGTATCCTCTGCGCGTTCCCAATTTATCGTAAAATCGTAAAAATTGTCTTTTCAGCAGTCAAAATCCAGCTATCCACAGTCAAAAACGTAATTGCTGGCACTGGTGGATCCAGGGGAGGGCGGGGGGGCATCAGAGGCAAATCCCCTCCCCCCACAGGAATCTGGGAGGGGCATTCAATACAAGTATGCCCCCGCGCGTTCCCTGCACTGAACGTGAAAAACAATGATCTTAGGAGAAAACTTCATGAAAACGGAAGTTTTTCTCTCGAATGATTGAATTTGAAGTTTGTATGTATCCCTTTCTTTCAATGATAGACAAAACAGCGCACCTGATGCAATTAAGCAGCCTCGGTGACACTTAACCCGCGCCCCGCTGGGGGGGGGGGGGGGCAGAATCTGCCCTCACTCCCGGATTTTCTCAATAACTTAAAAACTATGATCAGCGTCGAACTTTCAGTACCCTTTGCTGCACCAATTCTACGTCTTCTCGCCAAATTCCAATGAAATTGATGAAGTATTTTGGGAGATAAATACGTTTTAATGACATCATGTCATGCGATTTTTGGTGGAAAAACGATAATGTTTGAACAATCGTAGAAAATAGTTTTAAAGCAAATTGCAAAAAAAAACGTCAAAAGAAAGGAAATGACATTTTCTTCAAGATGGCTATCAAGATGGCTATCTATTTTCGAAATTTTGCATTTTTGACCCTTAAAAATAAAATAAAAATCGGGAAAAAATCCACAAAATCTTTTTTTGTTGTGAATGTGAGAATTGATTTTTTAAGCTCAAATGCCAAAATAAGGTGAGCGGCCCAAATCCGCGGAGAAAAAAAATGGGGGTACCTTTTTGCCACAAAAAGATGCCCCTGCCCCTCTCCCTCCCCTTCTCCTTCCTCTTCCTCTTCCTCTTCCTCTTCCTCTTCCTCTTCCTCTTCCTCTTCCCCTTCCCCTTCCCCTTCCCACGGAGAGAGGCTGGATCCGCCAGTGTGCCAGACCAGTCTGTGTCGTGTGTGCTGTGTCCGGCACACACAGCGTGGTCAGACACCAGTCACTCGCCGAGCAGCGGTCACTGCTAACCGGTTTCGGGTCTGTCGTTACCGTGACCGGATCCCGGGGGTTGCATGCCATGCACTCCGTTGGCGAACCATGACTTGCGATATTTCCATTATGCAGATCACCATGACAGATGCGGTCTGGGAGGCCCGCTTTATCACGCCGTCCTGCTCCATTTCAGCAACGGCAGGCCTTACCCCGTGACAGCTCCCCTGAGCGTTCGCGAGTCTGTCTAGTGTCCAGTGTCCACCCTCTCCTCCTCTCTGACACCGTTTACATGAGCCAAAACTTACGGACAATTTACGTCGAATTATGTGAAACGTTAGTTTCCGTCTCATGTCAACGGGTTTCAAGCGCTGCTAAATTTACGGAGATCTTTAGGTAAATTTCCGTTCCCATAATGGGAAATTTACGTTTGGGTCGTCATTTTCACCACTATAAGCGAAAGGTTTAGGTCTTTTAGATCTAAAACATGAAATGTTGATATTTTTCGTATTAAAATAATTAATGTTGTGTTAGAAGTGACATATTTTTAAGAGAGAAAAAACGATGTAATGCTCATTGCGATCGTATAAATTATATGCGATCCTCTCATCTATATGCGACCATTTTTACCTTCATCTTCAACTTCACAATTTTTGCTTTCACCAACAACCTTTCTACTAATGCTGCGCGCAAATGTCTCACGCACGACAGCGTCCTCACAGACTTACGCAAATTTGGCAGCACTCGCGGAACGGAAAATGCCGTTCCTCGGAACGGAATTTCCCTATTAGCTCATGTAAACGGGGGTGAATAAATGGAAATTTACGAACCGGAAACTTACGTTAATCTCATGGAGGTTCATGTAAACGGGGTATCTGGCTTCCCTATGCGTCACAGCGCCCCTCCCCTGCTGAGCTCTTCCTGGGTCCCCACCCCACGCCACATTTCTGACCTCTGTCCTCCTACAGCCGCACCATGGACACGCTGAAGTCGACCCAGCTGCAGAAGGGCGCCGCCGGCGGTATGGTCTCCGGGGCGGATGCGCTGGCCGGCAAGAAGGTGATCGGCATCTACTTCTCGGCCCACTGGTGTCCGCCGTGTCGCATGTTCACGCCGATGCTGAAGGACTTTTACGAGGCGCTGCTGGAGCTGGGCTGTGAGCTGGAGATGGTGTTCGTGTCGTCTGACCGCTCGCCGACCGACATGGCCTCCTACATGACGGAGGCGCACGGCGACTGGCTCGCTGTACCGCACGGCAGCGGCGCCGCCCAGCAGCTGAAGACCCAGTTCCAGGTCAGCGGCATCCCGGCGCTGGTGTTCCTGCGCGCTGACGGCTCTGTGGCCGACCAGGACGGCCGTAACGTGGTACAGTCGCAGGGCCCCACCAAGGCCGTGTTCGATAAGCTCGCCGGAAACTAGACGGGCCGGCGGGCGCCGGGCGTGCACTGGGGTCTAAAAATGAAGTTGCCTTGTACTGGGATATCGGGGGGGGGGGGGGCGTTCGGAGGGGCTGGGAGGAGAGATGACGTCAGCGGAGGTACCCCCTCCCCCCGGATACGCGGCTCGGAGGCCGTGGACCAGAACAGCGCGGCGCTGTCCGATCAATGGCTCTAATTAGTCCACTGTGCTGCCGTGCCGGCCACACGCACTCTGCGTACAATCTGTCCCTGTCCGAACCTATGTATTCCATATTGGGAGGATAACAACGAAGCTAGCCAGCGCTGCCCGTCTCGCCGGTACACAGCACGCGTGTCCTGGGTTAATGCACTGGTGTCTGGTCTCTGTTGTTACGCAGTGTTAACGGTCCATTGTAATAGTGAAACTGATTTGTTCCTTTGGCCAAACACTGCTGTCGTTTTGCTTTGGTGAGGCTTTTGGCGCCGCTTTTAACTGCGCGTGTGAAGAAAGGTGCAAACGTACTTGTGATAAAATACGATGTCATTTTGCTTTGGTGATTTTTGTCGTCGCTTTTAAGGCCACACGTGCCGAAATACACAAATATAGACATGACAAAATACAACGCGTATAATGATGGTCTACGCCGTACACAATGATTTGTGATCAAGGCAGGCCACGCCAAACGAAACTGACCAGCCTTAACCGACTAACGAACATTTATAGCTCAGCAAACTGGCGGCATGGACCATTCAAGCGATCCGGCGCTGCTGCAAAACACCCGACGGCGTTGCGCCGATTCTGGACTGTGTGGGAGCACCATTCACTATCCTGGCCTCGGGGCGAGACCGTCGGGCGGGCCAATAGCTTGTCCTGGCCCCACGGCCCCACGTGGCCCCGCTCACCGGTCCTGACCACGGCTATTGCGGACGTCAGTGTGCCACGGCCGTATCCCGGACGACCCCGGCGGCCCCCCGCGGTACACGCCGGCACCTGAAGGCATGAGTAATGTAGGCCCGGCAAGGGTGTTGCTAGGACCACGAGCCTTGTTCATATTGATCCGGAAGACGGTGAGCTGACGTGGAATACACATGCACGCAGGTCACAACAGAGACCACCAACAGGCCGGGTCGATTGCTGTCGTCTGACTGACACGGCGGTACAACCTGCAGCTCAGCTCATCACTGCAGACAGTGCAGAGTGCAGCGCTCTGTCCAAAACGCAGCAGGCGCCACTGTCCAAAACGCAGCACGCGCCACTGTCCAAAACGCAGCACGCGCCACTGTCCAAACCACGGCAGGCATCACCCGGCAGTCCGGCGGATTGCTGTCGCCTGACACGGCGGTACAATCTGCAGCTCACCACCACTGCAGAGTTCCGTCAGCAAACCCCGGCGGACAGCTGACCGCCATCCCGGCTGATGACTATCGTCTGAGCCCATTCGTCGCCGCTTCAGAGTTCCGACCATTTCAGAGTTGAACATCAGCACCCACATCCGTTTGTTTAATGTGACCATGCATAGCCATTAGCCAAACTCCACTGAACTTTATAACATGGAACGCGCATTGGCTGGAAGACTGGTCTAATGCCGGCCGCCCTCTTGCCGGTACCAAAAAGGCGGCCGGGCGCGTGGCCGCCCGGCCGGGGCCCGGGAGGCGGGTACACCGGCTGACATTTTACAATATATTGAGCGAACTACTTGTGGTAGCGCAATATGACTACCACTACAACGTTCCAAATTGAATTGAGAATGATTCTAGGTGTTCATATTTTTTCGTGAAAAAATGCGAAAAAATATCACCTATAATAATTCTCCATTAAATTTGGAACGTTGTAGTGGTAGTCATATTGCGCTACCACAAGTAGTTCGCTCAATATATTGTAAAATATCAGCCGGTGTACTCGCCTCCCCATCCTTTAACACTCGCCCGGGTAGGGCAAAATCACTACGTGTTCGGGTATGGGGGTTCGACTCCCCCCCCCCCCCTAGCGTTTCGCCCCTAATTGAGCTAGAGTTTTGATTCAAAGACGAACGTGTTGCTTGTGAAGAGAGGAATCCGATGATATCCGATTTTAAAGTGTTGGGTCATTAGGTGACCTCTGAGGTCATGTCAATGACCAAAAGGTCATCAAAATTGTAAATACATATAAATTGAATTTTATCGAGCTAGAATCGTGAATGAGCATATCATAATGCTAAGTGGGTGCCAAATTCGTAATCAGCGTTACAAAATGTCCTAAAAACTGCCAAATTCCAAAAAGGTAATGTCAGGTCATGAGGTCAGTGACCTCGGTTGACCTGTGGAAGCGCATGACCCCAGTGGAACATATAATTATGTAAAATGGATCCCAAATTTAAAATCAGCGTCACAAAATGTCCTAGAAACCGCCAGAAGCCCAAAAAAGTAATCTGAGGTCATCGGAGGTCAATGGCCTCAGTTGACCTTTGAAAAGGTCAATCGAGGTCACAATCTCAGTGGAAACGACAACTGTCGCCTGGAAACGCCTGTGCATATGCACCTGAACAACAAACACTCGGAAACTCCACAAGTTACAAGCATCGATACTGCCGGACGCCAGTTGCGCCTGACATGACTTTGAGAAACAGGTCATAGGTCACGGGTCATGTGGGTTAGAAATTCAAGACTTGCAGGGCATGTATAAATTTGTCAAAAGTAGGGTACTGAAAGTTGCATTGCAATGGTTTGGAAATTACGCGAGTTATTCTAGAAGAAAAAAAACGAGGGGTGGCATCCACCCCTACCCGGGCGAGGGTTAACACGGGCGGCCGCGCGCCCGGCCGCCTTTTTGGTACCGGCAAGATGGCGGCCGGCATTAGACAGCCCGGCAGGTAGGGGTCAATGCAGGGCCTATTTGAACATGTTAACGGGTGGAAATGCCCCACCAGTGACACCAGTGACCCGACCAGAGGCAAAAACATACGTTTGCCTACCGATTTTTCGTTTGGGGGGCAATTGCCCATTTTGCCCAACCGTAGATCCGCCACTGGTTGTTGGATCAGAAACGTCGCCACACAATAATTGGAATGGGTGGGGCAACTGCTGAGCCGATTGTGTTCAATTTTGGTGTGTGGTTAGCAGACTGGGGTATTGATTCAACTTTTTTGGAACGATTCAATCATGATTGATTTTGGAATCTGAATGATTCAATCACCGTTCGATTCACGGAAAAATTTAGAAAATTTATTCTTTCCGATTCAAAGAATCAAAACAAATATTTGAATCGACTCACGTTTGATTCAACATTAAAATATATGTGATGAATGTTTGTCAAATCAATAAAAATGGAAACATACATATATATGATCACTACAACATTGTTACAGCAATACTATTTCAGCATAAATGAATGCAGCCACTGCACTGCATATATTTGCACAATTTACCAGTGTGCTTGAAACGTTAAAGGGATTATACGGGGTTCCCCAGAATAATTGAGTTACATAGTAAAACGTACTTATCAAGGTGGTAGAAGTCACACGGTAACCACATTTATCTGGAAATGGCCTCCTCTGCACGTAAGGACATTCCAAAGTGCGCGGTGATGCCACCGCGTACTTTCTGCAGGACCGGCCGAGGCAGAGCCAGTCATCTCTTTTATGCTAATAAAAACACCTCACTTATGGCATATTTCCGGTAAAATAAGCAATATTTGAAAGAAAATAAACTTGTTTTGTTCCAACGACAGCAACAGCTACCTAGTTTTCCCATAAAATTAGATATTTTTCACGAATTTTCATGCCAAAAAGTTAATACGCCACCACCAAATTCTCAACGCTAAAGGCCAGAGAAAGACAACCACAAAAAAAACAACACAAAACCTGAACGAACAGTGTGTAGTAATACAAAGTCCCGTAAATTTTGAATTGCATAATCATTGTGTGATCCAGTGTAGGACTTGCAGATAATTAAAAACTCTAAAATTGATCTTAAGATAAAAGTGGTGGATAGTAGTGCCGCTCATGTACTCGTTATCTGATACAAGTCTCGAAAAACGCCCAAGTTTTAACGCTGATAATTGCTGAAATAATGGACTAAATGAGCATTGAGGTCCCTGTTATATGTCTTAAACGTGTTTAAAGCTCATACAACAGCAAAAGAGTGCATTTACTTTCTGGGCCTCGTTTCATAAAGCGGCGTAACCTACGAACTTACGTAGTTGACGCCGCTTTTGGCGTAGCCTACGCCAATTCCGTTTCATAAAGAAAAAAACGGCGTAAGCTACGCCATTGAAACTACGCCGCTTCATTTACGTCAAAGCACCGAATTGTTCGTAAGTTACGGCATTTGCGTTTCATAAAAGGGCGTAGCTTATGTCAAATAATATTTCAGGGCCTTGATTTTCGGTAAAAAGCAACGCAAGGATTTGTTGCGTTGTTTTAGGGATGTAATTTACGCTATACCAAAAACTACTCACTTTGTACTAGTTTTCCCAGTTTTGGTTAAGTTCACTGCATCTGTACTTCTTTCTACTCTATCTGTAATATTCCGTTATTTGTACCAAATATCAGAGTTTGTGTGGAACTTTAAACTAGCCTTGTACCAAACGATACTCAGTTTGTACCGGATTTTACTAGCTTTGTTACAAGATTCGCTCGTAGCCATCGATAGTTTCATCCAAATCTGGTAGCAAATATAACTTTTTAGCTTAGTTTTCAGTATAAGTTTTAACTGGTAACATTGCGCGCCAAATTGCAGGGACATACAACATTTTGCATATTCCTTTTGCACAAGCCTTACCCTAAACTAACCTAACCTAACTTACCAAACATAACCTAACCTAACCTAACCCCCTCATTAAGTCCGATCGGGACGGCCTAAGATTCGCTCGTAGCCATTTAGTCCGATCGAGACGGCCTAAGATTCGCTCGTAGCCATTTAGTCCGATCGGGACGGCCTAAGATTCGCTCGTAGCCATTCAGTCCGATCGGGGCGGCCTACGATTCGCTCGTAGCCTTGGCGTGCTCTTGGCGTGCTATGGAGTAATGGAGGACCATATGAAAGCGTAAAAGGTACAAATTGAGCACATATTGGTTCAAACTGAGCGTCTGCATCTGGCAACCACATGAACTAGGTATTTGGCAGGAAAAAGGTATAGACTGAGTGAAGTTCAGTACTAGGTGAGTAGTTTTGGTACAAATTCCAGAGTAGTACAAAGTGAGTATTTTTTGGTACAAAGGCTCGAAAAACTAGTGATGGAATAAATTATTCCCCGTTGTTTTAGTGCTCTGTTGGCCTTGAAAGTTGTTTTGATTGCATTGATGACATATTTTGTGAGCCTGGCGGCGATATTAGAGGCTGGTGTGATGATTTTACATTGAAACTTACTTCAAGAGCATAGCAAGATATTTATGTGAAGCAAGAAACTGAAGTATTAGTTGAATCTCTGAAGAATTTGAGTGTCTCAAATACCATGTGGACCACCTCATGACATACATGTGTTTGTAAGAATTGATTTATAATTCACTGTAGTCTCATATCATTTGTGCAATGTTGTAATAGATGGCAAGCATTGTTTTCAATTAATTAACATGATTTACAAGACTTCTCTGACCAGTAGTAGTGAGCAAGGTGATAGCGTAATGCCGACTGGCAGTTGGGTATCCTACTTATGGTGATTTTTCATGGTTATTTGTATTGTGGTTCTTTTGTACATTAGCCACACTAATAATTTGAACATAACATGTAACATTTATTGACATGATACAGGGAGACACAAGCATGGCTCACAGGTAATTAAGCCACAAACATACAAGTTCACCAGTTCACGTTGTTTTATTTTCATGAGTTCATGTTTTTTAGGTAAGCTGTGAATTGGCCAGGTTAACATGTATACTGGAAACAATGCTCACATTTCATGCCTTGCCTGAGTTGTCAAAACTCACTCAGTAAAACTCACATTTATTTAGTATTTATCATGCAATAATACCAAGGCGAAACTCAAACAAGGATGAGTTTTGCCTGAGTATTTATGTGAGTTGTCATAACTCACGACAGTAACACTCAGGCCCTTACTAGCAAAACTAACCCTTACTAAGGTAATAATCATGTAATGCTAAGCCTGCCCTAAGGTAAAACTCATGCAAATTAAGGTGTAACTAACCCTTACCAATGTCAATACTCAGGAAATGCTAATGCAAGCCAAGCCTGGGGTTAGTTTTATTTCTCTGGCATTGCCAGTGCTAATACTAATATGATTACTAATTTAATACTAATGACCGTCACACATTGGGCATTACAGCAGATACTGTGGCGAGACATAGATGTGTTGACGCTGCAATCTTCCCCACTGATACACACCTTCCCAAATTTTGTTCACCATGCATCTATAGGTGCATGATGACCAACATTCCTAAACTATCCATTACTTTTGTAAACTGTGGTTGTCAAAGTTGAAAATTCAGACATCTCATTTCAGTCAGCTAGTGCCTCAACATTTGATTCTAATCATTAGTTATTCATAGATTTAGCCAGTAATAATATATTTAGCCAGAATCATCTACGTCATGTCAAAAATGCTGATGTCATGTCAAAAATCACATCACACAAAACTTACCAAGCTTATTGTATAGGTATGCTGAATGCTTGCCATTTATTATAGCATATTCAATTGCCTCTTGCAAACGCTAATGTGACCAATGTGACCAGTGAACAGTGACTTCTTCTGGAACAAACATTATCAGTTGTCTGCAGCTGGTGAGTGAAATTGGTAGGAAAATGTCTGTTCATGCCAAGCTGCAGTTAAGAGTGGATGAACGCTGAACAAATCTGGATATTGGGAGCAACACTGTGATGTAAGGCCAATGTAAGATACAGTTGAAGCTATGAGCGAGGCCTTGAAGACAAGTGCTGCCATGGACCTGTGTGTTGAATGAGATCATCATTGAGTTTTCACTGAATTAAGGCAAATTGTGGAATTTTCAAGGCACTTTTGCTGACATCTATACTGACTGCTGATCAATAAAGGTGTCAGTGTCTGAGTTTGTGTGTTTTGGTGGCATGGCTGAACACATCAATTTGTTGTCAGTGAACTTCCTATTAGATAAGCCATCTGTCATCATGACATGTCATGATGTGTCATCATGATGTGTCATCATGACGTGTCATCATGACTTGTCATCATCTTAGCTTCTCATCTGTTTTATGTGCTGCCATCTATACACTGGACTGTTTCACACTAACCACAATTAGATCAGTAAATCCGCATGATTCATCCCCGCATGGGGGGGGGGGGGGCAGCCCCCTCTGCCTGGATCCGGGCCTGGATTACATGTATACATAAAGTAAATCTGTCTCGCATCGTTTTGCGTTGCGTGCTGGCAAGTGGCAATATGTCCGATTCATTTGTTAGACGAGGATTTCTGTTGGTGGTTCTATTGGCATTATCGCCATTACTGTTCACATGCAATAGAAAGCGTATTATTAATTTGATTTACTAGTAATGTATTCATTAAATAAGAACAAAAAACGAGAATCACGCGAGCTTTTCACTAAACCCACATACGTGCGGGCTTTAAATTCTCACACCGGATACGTGGGCTCGATAATGGCAGCTCTAATGGCTTTCGCCTGGGTCCAGAAAATATTTGTTATTTATTTACTCAGAAACGATATTTTAACATGATTTATTTTACAAATATTTTGTACATATTTTTATGATTCCAATTTCAATAATTGCATTACAAACAAATGTTTATTATAATGCTTTCAATACACTTCAATTTTTAAAACACCCTTGATTGTTTACGCCAGCAACGCAAACTGCGCCGGAGTAAACAACTCCGTCGGCACCTTGGTGAAACGGACTAATTTACGGTGCGTAGCTTTTGATGGCGTAACTCACGCATTTCGTAAGTTACGCCAAAAGCTTTATGAAACGAGGCCCAGGATACAAACTGGGGCGGCGCAAGACCTTTTGATAAGTATATTATCCGCTATTATGATACTAACTAGTCAACAGTGACTATTTCACTTACAACTTCAATTAACATTGCTTACCCCCCTTTTCACCCTACCTGAGCGTTGTTCGGACACACGCTAGCGGCCGCTAATAGCGCTAGTAGCGCTTTCGCTCTCCATGGCAACCAGGCGTCAGCCAATGAAAAGCCAGAATGGGAATACGTCATGATAGGAACCGTGGACCCTGCGGAGAGGCTATTTCTGCTAGTGGAAAATCGCAGAAGCGGCGAAAGCGCTAGCGGATGTGTTTCAATAGTGGCGCATGAGACAAATCAAACTGAAATGAAAACAAACAGATGTGATGTGCCCCTGAAGCAGTCTGGAAGTGCTTCTGTGATTTCTGTCTGTTTCCTGCTGCGTCTGTTTCCGTGACGTAATTGTGACGTCAGCTAGCGAAAAGCGCTAGTAGCGTGTGCCGAACAGCGCTCTGGACTCGCCTATTATCTTATAATCGTTCGTAGAGTACCTTGTGGTGCGTTTTTCATCCGAAAACAGCAGTATGTTATGTCATTGTACGCCTATGCCTCTTAGTTTCCTTGCAATAATATGACCCCCTTTATTCCATTCCTGAGCACGCCTCTGCAAAAAATAACTGTATTCCCTTTTCTGGCCTCATATGTGCATATATCATTATAAGGTAACCATCTATTGCGCCGTTATCGCTGGCATATCGTCATCACCATGCCAGTCACCCCCCTTTTCATGTGCCTGAACACGCCCCTGAAACTCTATATGTAATAAATTATGCAAATAATGGAAGCAGAAGCTGTCTTTTACATCTTGATAGCTATAAATGCCCCTTACATTGCTATATTGGCTTCCCGCCAAACATTGAATACTTCCTGGAAACCCCCTTTTTCAAGCCCCTGAAACCGCCTCTGCCATGCAATTTGTATGATATTTAATTAACATCAACTAATTTGCACTTGTTGCAATCACTGTAAACCCATGTAACCCCTTCATACTTGAGGCAGTTAGGAAGAAACCGTGAAGATCGCATTTCCGAATTATCGCCAAATGTCGCCTCCGAACCCACCCAAAACTGTGCCCTGGAACCGCCTCTGTTCAGGTTAAGAACTCAAAATTTTGACTCCAAATGCGGTATTCAATTATATGAAAAGTCCCAAAATTTCATGGGCCTGCTCCCAGCCGTTCTGGAGATATCTGCGAAAAACATGAGGGGGGGCGGAATCCGCCCCCCCCCCCCCCCTGTTACAAATAGGGTTAATTAAAGGAAATAGTTCACCTTCGGAACATTTTTCAGAACACGATTTTATTATATTTTGTAATACAGTTTCTTTTTTTTTCTTTTCAAAAATAGTCCTACATCGCGCCAATTCAGGACAGAAGGTCGTAAATTATTAATGTTATGGTGTGCCTTATTGGTCTCCGCATGCTCCCTGGCAGTGCTGGTACTTTCAGACGGTACGGTACATCATATATGCGCCGCATTCCTTCGTCAAAAAGTCAAATATCTTTGGCTGGAGTCTTTTCAGCTAATAAAAGTTGCAGATAAGGATTTCTAAGCACGGGCTACAAAACTGCTATTTCAGTTAAAAAACCCATGTTGATGGTGAACTATTTCCTTTAAGCTCGAATACCAAAATAAGGTGACCGGCCCAAATCCGCGGAGGAAAAACATGGAGGTACCGTTTTGCCACACAAAGATGACCCCAAAATGGGGGTACCTTTTTGCCCCCCCCCCCCCCCCCGTGGCTTTCCCTTAAAATAGGGCCTGGGTCCACAGCGATTGCTTCCCCGTGCCACACTCACTCTTGTCTTTTCTCCATTTGTCAGTAGTGAAACTATGAAATGTTGCATGACAAATTGAAGCGCAATATTACAGGTTGGAGAAGACGGAGAAGGTCCCGGTACACCGCCCCCGGTGTACTGGGACTCGTCCATGGTCTACTTTCAACAAACACACCCCTCAATTTCTTTGCAGCGTGTTCTGCTGGTTGTTTCTCTCAGTTTGAATGAGCCACTTAGTTCCCAAAGCTTTGTCATTTCCGTCTAATTGTCACTTTTGCCTGCTGCTGGACGAGTGTGTGTGTGTGTTGCTCATTTCTTGATAGTCCGTGGCAGTCGGCGGCGGTCCGTGCTATCTGCCTGTCTGTGCCTGTCTGTGTCCGCCTGTGTCCGCCTGTGTCCGCCTGTGTCCGCCTGTGTCCGCCTGGCGCCTGTGTTTGTCTGTATTTGTCTGTGTCTGTATCTGTCCACCTCACCTCTGGATACTCCGTGGCAGTCGGCGGCGGTCCGTGCTATCTGCCTGTCTGTGTCCGCCTGTGTCCGCCTGACGCCTGTGTTTGTCTGTATTTGTCTGTGTCTGTCCACCTCACCTCGGGATACTCCGTGGCAGTCGGCGGCAGTCGGCGGCGGTCCGTGCTATCTGCCTGTCTGTGTCCGCCTGTGTCCGCCTGTGTCCGCATGTGTCCGCCTGTGTCCGCCTGGCGCCTGTGTTTGTCTGTATTTGTCTGTGTCTGTATCTGTCCACCTTACCTCTGGATACTCCGTGGCAGTCGGCGGCGGTCCGTGCTATCTGCCTGTCTGTGTCCGCCTGTGTCCACTGTCCGCCTGTGTCCGCCTGGCGCCTGTGTTTGTCTGTATTTGTCTGTGTCTGTATCTGTCCACCTCACCTCTGGATACTCCGTGGCAGTCGGCGGCGGTCCGTGGTATCTGTCCGCCTGTGTCCGCCTGTGTCCGCCTGTGTCCGCCTGTGTCCGCCTGTGTCCGCCTGGCGCCTGTGTTTGTCTGTATTTGTCTGTGTCTGTATCTGTCCACCTTACCTCTGGATACTCCGTGGCAGTCGGCGGCGGTCCGTGCTATCTGCCTGTCTGTGTCCGCCTGTGTCCACTGTCCGCCTGTGTCCGCCTGGCGCCTGTGTTTGTCTGTATTTGTCTGTGTCTGTATCTGTCCACCTCACCTCTGGATACTCCGTGGCAGTCGGCGGCGGTCCGTGTTATCTGCCTGTCTGTGTCCGCCTGTGTCCGCCTGTGTCCGCCTGGCGCCTGTGTTTGTCTGTATTTGTCTGTGTCTGTATCTGTCCACCTCACCTCGGGATACTCCGTGGCAGTCGGCGGCGGTCCGTGCTATCTGCCTGTCTGTGTCCGCCTGTGTCCGCCTGTGTCCGCCTGTGTCCGCCTGTGTCCGCCTGACGCCTGTGTTTGTCTGTATTTGTTTGTGTCTGTATCTGTCCACCTCACCTCGGGATACTCCGTGGCAGTCGGCGGCGGTCCGTGGTATCTGCCTGTCTGTGTCCGCCTGTGTCCGCCTGTGTCCGCCTGGCGCCTGTGTTTGTCTGCATTTGTCTGTGTCTGTATCTGTCCACCTCACCTCTGGATACTCCGTGGCAGTCGGCGGCGGTCCGTGTTATCTGCCTGTCTGTGTCCGCCTGTGTCCGCCTGTGTCCGCCTGTGTCCGCCTGTGTCCGCCTGGCGCCTGTGTTTGTCTGTATTTGTCTGCGTCTGTATCTGTCCACCTCACCTCTGGATACTCCGTGGCAGTCGGCGGCGGTCCGTGTTATCTGCCTGTCTGTGTCCGCCTGTGTCCGCCTGTGTCCGCCTGTGTCCGCCTGTGTCCGCCTGTGTCCGCCTGTGTTTGTCTGTGTCTGTATCTGTCCACCTCACCTCTGGATACTCCGTGGCAGTCGGCGGCGGTCCGTGCTATCTGCCTGTCTGTGTCCGCCTGTGTCCACTGTCCGCCTGTGTCCGCCTGGCGCCTGTGTTTGTCTGTATTTGTCTGTGTCTGTATCTGTCCACCTTACCTCTGGATACTCCGTGGCAGTCGGCGGCGGTCCGTGCTATCTGCCTGTCTGTGTCCGCCTGTGTCCACTGTCCGCCTGTGTCCGCCTGGCGCCTGTGTTTGTCTGTATTTGTCTGTGTCTGTATCTGTCCACCTTACCTCTGGATACTCCGTGGCAGTCGGCGGCGGTCCGTGCTATCTGCCTGTCTGTGTCCGCCTGTGTCCACTGTCCGCCTGTGTCCGCCTGGCGCCTGTGTTTGTCTGTATTTGTCTGTGTCTGTATCTGTCCACCTCACCTCGGGATACTCCGTGGCAGTCGGCGGCGGTCCGTGCTATCTGCCTGTCTGTGTCCGCCTGTGTCCGCCTGTGTCCGCCTGTGTCCGCCTGGCGCCTGTGTTTGTCTGTATTTGTCTGTGTCTGTATCTGTCCACCTCACCTCGGGATACTCCGTGGCAGTCGGCGGCGGTCCGTGCTATCTGCCTGTCTGTGTCCGCCTGTGTCCACTGTCCGCCTGTGTCCGCCTGGCGCCTGTGTTTGTCTGTATTTGTATGTGTCTGTATCTGTCCACCTTACCTCTGGATACTCCGTGGTAGTCGATGCCGGCCCGAGCCGAGCCGTCCCGGGTGTACAGTCGGGTGATGGAGGTGTTGCTGAGGTCTCCGAGCCGCACCACGGCCACGCGCACCGACACCGGCTCCTCCGGCCCGACCGGCTCCGTCACTCGCAGTCGGCGAGACTCGAACTTAATCAGCGGCCCTGAAGTGGGGAGAGGAAAGGTGTCACAGCTGGGTCAATGGTCACCTCATCACGGTGGGGTATCGGCGGGGAGGAGAGGGGAGAGGTGTCATAGCTGGGTCAATGGTCACCTCATCACGGTGGGGTATCGGCGGAGAGGGGAGAGGTGTCACAGCTGGGTCAATGGTCACCTCATCACGGTGGGGTATCGGCGGAGAGGAGAGGAGAAGTGTCAGAGCTGGGCCAATGGTCGCATCATCACGGTGGGGTATCGGCGGAGAGGAGGGGAGAGGTGTCACAGCTGGGTCAATGGTCACCTCATCACGGTGGGGTATCGGCGGAGAGAAGAGGGGAGAGGTGTCAGAGCTGGGTCAATGGTCACCTCATCACGGTGGGGTATCGGAGAGAGGAGAGGTGTCACAGCTGGGTCAATGGTCACCTCATCACGGTGGGGTATCGGCGGAGAGGAGAGGGGAGAGGTGTCACAGCTGGGCCAATGGTCACCTCATCACGATGGGGTATCGGCGGAGAGGAGAGGGGAGAGGTGTCACAGCTGGGGCAATGGTCACCTCATCACGGTGGGGTATCGGCGGAGAAGAGAGGAGAGGTGTCACAGCTGGGTCAATGGTCACCTCATCACGGTGGGGTATCGGCGGAGAGGAGAGGGAGGGCTGTCACAGCTGGGCCAATGGTCACCTCATCACGGTGGGGTATCGGCGGAGAGGAGAGGGGAGAGGTGTCACAGCTGGGTCAATGGTCACCTCATCACGGTGGGGTATCGGCGTAGAGGAGAGGGGAGAGGTGTCACAGCTGGGTCAATGGTCACATCATCACGGTGGGGTATCGGCGGAGAGGAGGGGAGAGGTGTCAGAGCTGGGTCAATGGTCACCTCATCACGGTGGGGTATCGGCGGAGAGGGGAGAGGAGAGGTGTCACAGCTGAGTCAATGGTCACCTCATCACGGTGGGGTATCGGAGAGAGGAGAGGGGAGAGGTGTCACAGCTGAGTCAATGGTCACCTCATCACGGTGGGGTATCGGCGGAGAGGGGAGAGGAGAGGTGTCACAGCTGGGTCAATGGTCACCTCATTACGGTGGGGTATCGGAGAGAGGAGAGGGGAGAGGTGTCACAGCTGGGTCAATGGTCACCTCATCACGGTGGGGTATCGGCGGAGAGGGGAGAGGAGAGGTGTCACAGCTGGGTCAATGGTCACCTCATCACGGTGGGGTATCGGAGAGGAGAGGGGAGAGGTGTCACAGCTGAGTCAATGGTCACCTCATCACGGTGGGGTATCGGAGAGACAGCAGGGCGGGATGGGATTGAGACAATGTCACGCGGTACGTAAGTTGTACTATTCGGGAAAATCGGCTTGCTGGCTTATTGTTCGCCCGTTGTTGATCACATTAGTAAATATGAGTAATTCTACCGCCGGGTTAATACCGTTGCTCTTGCATAAATTAGTTTGTATTAGCTGGAATATAATGGGCATCAATTGATGTCCATTTGTTGTAGGTACTGGCAATGTTCAGTTCGTTGAAGGCGAAACAGCACTCGATATCAGTGTGCGGTGCCGGTGCAATGGCCGCAGTATATTATCCGTCTCCAACAAACGAAGGGTAATCCCAGCACAGACCTGACGCCCGTCCTCGGAAAACAGGGGCGAATCCCGGCAAGCGACGAACGTTACAGCGTAAACGAATTCAAACCAGCAGCCAGCGTTCACACTGGAGTGTTCCAGCTACACCGGGGAGTTCACCATGAAGAGGCCCGCGACGCTAACCGATCCAATCACAGCAGCACAGTTCATCAGCCCCGGTCAAGAAGGGGAAACGGCTGTCTGCACGACCCCGCCGAGCCGGAATGTTCTAACGGAATCGGTTACTTGGTATACTTATATTTCAATTCACGCTGCTGTAGAAGACCAGGATATTTATTGACAGTTTGGCTATGCGGTGGACAAAAGGATCGATGACGTTAGATAAGATATATGAATTTTACGCTACAGTGATGCATCGCTGTCAACTGAAGCAGATACCCAGGTTGGCAGGTGTGAAAACATCAAATTAAATTATCCGCGGTCTTAGCGTTAACTTCACCTCCCCACATCGACGCAGCATCACTCATCAGTACCAATTCTGATGACAGAATCAAAAGACGATGTGACAGACTGAAAGAGTAAGATGAGCGGTTGTTCGCTTTTGCAGCCGGTGTAACCCAATTATATCGGCTGGCGAGCGTCGCTACTCGCTTACATCAGTTTGTACTGCCGACCTACCATCTGCACTGCATAGTGCATACCAACACATCGTAACAGCTCGGGAGCCGGGGACACTGCACGGGACTCACGGTCGGCCGTGTCGCGGATGGTGACCTCTGTGGTGTTGCGGCGCCCCGGCCGGCCCGGCCCGGAGGTGGTCCGCGGCTCACCCAGCACCAGCCGGAACGTCTCGGCCGCCTCGTGCGTGTGGTCGTTGATGATTATCACTGGGCACGGCTTCTCCATCTCCCCTGCAGAGACGGAGGTCCACAGTCCTCAGTCAGGCGGCTCTGTTCCACACAAACTGATAAACACCTCACACCTCACCCACACACAGCACTGAACAGGTACGGGCCGAGACGACACACTCAGCACTGAACAGGTACGGGCCGAGACGACACACTCAGCACTGAACGGGTACGGGCCGAGACGACACACTCAGCACTGAACAGGTACGGGCCGAGACGACACACTCAGCACTGAACGGGTACGGGCCGAGACGACACACTCAGCACTGAACGGGTACGGGCCGAGACGACACACTCAGCACTGAACAGGTACGGACCGAGACGACACACTCAGCACTGAACAGGTACGGTCCGAGACGACACACTCAGCACTGAACAGGTACGGGCCGAGACGACACACTCAGCACTGAACGGGTACGGACCGAGACGACACACTCAGCACTGAACAGGTACGGGCCGAGACGACACACTCAGCACTGAACAGGTACGGGCCGAGACGACACACTCAGCACTGAACAGGTACGGGCCGAGACGACACACTCAGCACTGAACGGGTACGGGCCGAGACGACACACTCAGCACTGAACAGGTACGGACCGAGACGACACACTCAGCACTGAACAGGTACGGGCCGAGACGACACACTCAGCACTGAACAGGTACGGGCCGAGACGACACACTCAGCACTGAACAGGTACGGGCCGAGACGACACACTCAGCACTGAATAGGTACGGGCCGAGACGACACACTCAGCACTGAACAGGTACGGGCCGAGACGACACACTCAGCACTGAATAGGTACGGGCCGAGACGACACACTCAACACTGAACGGGTACGGGCCGAGACGAAAGGGGCACACATTGCTTGATCGGCTGATATATATGCAATCAGGATAAATCAGTAAGCCCTTTGTATTATGATTGTGAATTAATGGTGCATATATCAATGGCTCAACTATTTGTTGCGGACTCGATGATCATGTGACCCTGATCTTTCGATCTCAGCACATCCATTGTTTTGTAAACCAATGATTTGCAAGGTGACGGGTTGCTTGGTTGTGTTACACTGTTAGACTCTATAATCTACCAACTGGCGATGACCGTCGGACAGCAGCCTGCCTAAAATTGAACAGCCAGCAGCCATACGTCCAGGGCTGTAACTTTGTATACTTTTGAGGTTGCACTTGCACCCCCAATGTTAAATTGTGCATCCCCAATGTCATATTTGCATCCCCAATCATGGTTTAACGAGGTTCCCTCTATACCAAAGTGAGTCCTTCTGTACAGAAAGGATGCCGCACTGTACAGAAAGGAGGCCCCTCTGTACAGAAAGGCGGTCCCTCTATACAGAAAGGAGGCCCCTCTGTGCAGAGGAGGCCCCTCTGTACAGAAAGGAGGCCCCTCTGTACAGAAAGGAGGCCCCTCTATACAGAATGGCGGCCCCTCTGTACAGGAGGGAGACCCCTCTGTACAACAAGGAGGCCCCTCTGTACAGGAGGGATGCCCCTCTGTACAACAAGGAGGCCCCTCTGTACAGGAGGGATGCCCCTCTGTACAACAAGGAGGCCCCTCTGTACAACAAGGGGGCCCCTCTGTACAGGAGGGATGCCCCTCTGTACAACAAGGAGGCCCCTCTGTACAACAAGGAGGCCCCTCTGTACAGGAGGGATGCCCCTCTGTACAACAAGGAGGCCCCTCTGTACAGGAGGGATGCCCCTCTGTACAACAAGGAGGCCCCTCTGTACAGGAGGGATGCCCCTCTGTACAGGAGGGATGCCCCTCTGTACAACAAGGAGGCCCCTCTGTACAGGAGGGATGCCCCTCTGTACAACAAGGAGGCCCCTCTGTACAGGAGGGATGCCCCTCTGTACAACAAGGAGGCCCCTCTGTACAGGAGGGATGCCCCTCTGTACAACAAGGAGACCCCTCTGTACAGGAGGGATGCCACTCTGTACAAGGAGGCCCCTCTGTACAGGAGGGATGCCCCTCTGTACAACAAGGAGGCCCCTCTGTACAGGAGGGATGCCACTCTGTACAAAAAGGAGGCCCCTCTGTACAGAAAGGCGGCCCTCTGTACAGAATGGAGGCCCCCTCTGTACAGAAAGGAGGCCCTCCTCTGTGGAGGGGAGGCCTACCGTGCAGAGAGGAGGTCCCTATGTACAGAAAATATGCCCTTTTCTACGGAGAGGAGGTACCTCTGTACATAAAGGAGGCCCCTCCCGTGCTGAGGGGAACCCTATACCGTGCTCTGTACAGAAAATATGCCCTTTTCTACGGAGAGGAGGTACCTCTGTACAGGAAGGAGGCCCTCCTCTGCGGAGGAGAGGCCCTACCGTACATTGACAGGGACGGCGCCACCGGGAAGGTGGCGGGACAGGCAGGCCCTGTCGTGCAGGGGCAAACATATCTTTTGACCGTCTGGCTGACGGCGGCGGCGGGACGCGCGCGCCGCCTAATGCAGACCGCACACTGCGTCATTCGGCGCGCGATATCGCGGAATAAAGCTGGTCCGGACAAGCTTTTTCTGTGCTGAACACCGCGGAACCGCGGAATGTCGCAGTGATATCGTGCGCCGAATGGCCCAGTGTGCGGCCGCCTTAAAGGAAATAGTTCACCTTCAACATTAGTTTTAAACTGAGATAACAGTTTTGTAGCCCGTGTTGGGAAACCCCTATCTGCAAGTTTTCTTGACTGAAAAGACTTTCCAGCCGAATATATTTGAGTTTTTGGCGAAGGAATGCGGTGCTGGCGAAAGAATGTTGTACTGGTTCTAGGTCGGACAGAGGCTATACCATCAGTCAATCAGCTTGCAGCTGGTGCTAGCAAGCGAATCGCCGGCCGCCGGTTGGTACATCTCCAATGTGAGTCTATCTTTACGCGACTACTTTCGAATCTGATTGGCTGAACCATTTTTTACATTCGAGTGACGTCAGGACTCTGACTCAGAGAGTATGCATATAGTTTTGATAACCAATACAAATGTACGGCCTTCTGTCCTGAATCGGCGCGATATAAGGCCATTATTGACAATATAAAAATAAATTGTATTACAAAATATAATCAAATCGTGTTGGGTAAAATTTGCCAAGGTGAACTATTTCCTTTAAGGCGAGGCGGCGCAGACGGGGCCTTCACTATCACTAACTAACACTAACACCTGAGTGATTGTGATTGTACATATTGGAATAACGTTTTTTTTTTGGGGGGGGGGACAGTAGTCTTTGTCACATGCTGCTTTCAGCAGTGACCACTTATGCTCAGAAGCTGTTGAGACAAGCACTCTGATGTTCGCGGACGACGCAAAGATGTACTGTAAAGTCGACAGCGACTCAGATGTTCGATTCATGCAGTCACATCGATTCCCTGTGTCGCTGGTCCACAACATGGGGCCTGACATTGAACGCGAATAAATGCAAGGTGCTGACGCTGACGCTGAGACGTGCGCCAGTCACCGGCACATATACCATAGGTGGAGTGGAACTTGAAAGAGTGACTGTGATGCAAGACCTGGGTGTCCTTCTCGACCAGAAGCTGACTTTCGGTGACTATGTAGACGCCACAGTGCGCAAGGCCAACAGGGCATTAGGTCTCTTGAGGAGGTCATTGCCAACTGGCAAGCATGGCCGATCACTCAAAGAACAGAGTAGAAAATCCGAAATGATCACCTACCGTGCGAATGTGAGATCTACTCTGGAGTTTTGTAGCGTGGTGTGGGGTGGAGCGGCCGAGGTGCACATGAAGCAGATTGAGCGCGTTCGGCATACATTATTGATATGGCTGTGTGCTCGATACCGAGTGACAGGGCCCACACTCCAGTACGAGGAGCTCATGGAGTTTTTTTTTCGGAGTGAGCACTCTAGCAGCCCGACGAGAACATTACGAATGATCATGTTCATTCGTAATGTCCATCGTCACGTCATCGACTCACTATTCCTGCTGTCTCAATTTCCGCTGGCTGTGCCAACCCGGCTGCTTCGCACCAGGATTTTGTTTAATACTCAGTATGCCCGAGTAAATACGGTCAAATATGGACTGTTCTGTCGCATTTCGAAGGGTTGCAATGCTTTTCTTGACGCGAATCGTGACATCGATGTGTGGCTGCACAGTGCCGCCAAGTTAAAAAAGAGTGTAATCGCATATGTACGTGGAGAGTAAGTGGTGACGCTTGACTGTGGTGAAATGCTGGGTTTATTTGTGTTTATTTATTTATTGTTTTAATCTCTCACGACTTCACCTGTCAGTGGGTATTTATACCTGTTGGTGATTATCGTAATAAACTGAAACTGAACTGGAACTTCTTTTATGTTATTCTTCCCATCTAACCAATTCCCCTGCCTTCTCCGGAGCCCCTGTCTGGTATTTCTCGTTTTGCTTTTTTCCAGTTGATTTCCATTTCATAGCAGGGAGTGTCGCGACTTTACACTTTAATTTTCTCTGGTGTTAACGTATGGTTCTGTGAGTCGTTGGGATTGAGGGAGGGGGCACTTCTGGTCACCTGGTCATGGGTGGCGGTGTATTAAGAAATGCCCCCCCCCCCCCCTGGCCAAGTTAAAAGGATTCGAGGAGGCCCCTTCCAAATGGAGGCCCCTCTGAGGTTTGCATCCCCAATGTCATTTCCAACGTTACACCCGTGCTGACACGTCCCAGTCGGAGGATCAGCCGCGTGTTCTCATAGTATATCATGTTTACACAAAGCGGAGAGGTGCATATATACAGAAACCGCCACATCAGTTTACGATGGCAATCACGATAATATGACGAACAGAGATCAAGCGTTTATATGTAGAAGTCGGATTGAAAGGTTTCCAGGAAAAGGTTTCCAGGAATCGCTGACATGTATGTGCTTTAATTTTACAAACCAGAATAATGATTTGCGATGACGCGTTTTGGTATTGATAGGGAAGCCGCGGACACGTGTAGCTGCTTAAATTAATGAGAAACACGCAACGGATGAGCAACCAGAAACAACGGCAAACAGCGTCAGGCTAATGAGAAGAGAACTCACTCTCTCTCTCTCTCTCGAGTGTTCCTTTTCAGGGAAAGTACCGAGTGTGCCTTCTCAGAGTGACTACGTCAGCGCGTTCAGCACGATGATACACCGCGTCAGTAAGCACCTCCGTCCCGTCCCGTCCCGTCCCGTCCCGTCCCGTCCCGTCCCGTCCCGTCCCGTCCCGCCCCGCCCCGCCCCGTCCCGTCCCGTCCCGCCCCGTCCCGTCCCGTCCCGTCCCGTCCCGTCCCGTCCCGTCCCGTCCCGCCCCGCCCCGTCCCGCCCCGTCCCGTCCCGTCCCGTCCCGTCCCGTCCCGTCCCGTCCCGTCCCGTCCCGTCCCGTCCCGTCCCGTCCCGTCCCGTCCCGTCCCGTCCCGTCCCGTCCCGTCCCGAAGTTCAGGCGAATCGGTGTCGCATTTCCTCTCGTGTCAACTTTGGGATTTTAGCTTGTATAATTTAATTGTAGGGTTCTCGCGACGAGATGCCAGACTATGTACCAGCACCCATTCCCCCACATATCTTCCAACTTGTCACCCGTTTCAACCCATTCCCGTTTCGCTCCCGTCAAATTTCCGTTTCCACATGGGACCCCTTTTCCTTACCCCATTATGTGAAGGGCTGACATGAGAAAGGGGAAAAAGAGACACGTCTGTGAATATTTCTTCAGCTGACCGACCTGGTCCGAACTCCAGCCGGCTGCTGTCGGTGTCTGGCCGCTCCTCGAAGTCGGCGCCCGCCTCCGCCGAGCCCTGGCGCGTGTAGCAGCGCACTGATGACGTCAGCGTGACGTCACCGCGCCGCACCACGTATGACGTCACCTGGTCGTCCTCCTCGAAACCTTTGTAAGAGCCCTCCGAGAACTCGTGCGTAGGTACTGCCGAGAGAAAAACAAACATTCGTCTCAGGGCAACTGTGTAACGGGACGGGTTGAAAGTAGAGCCCTTCATGGAATTTGAATCCCGTATGGAAATGGGAACGGGATGGAAATGGGTGGGAATGGGGCATTTTGGGGGAAATGTAACGGGTTGGAACGGGTTTGGGACAGACCATATAATTGTTTAGCTGCTTTAGCACCACAAAAAGTGAAATGTGCTGAAACGGGTGGAAATGGGAGCCACATCAATTATGCATTCGGATTGGAACGGGTTTGGGTCTGGCTGAATGGGCTGGAACGGGATGGGGGCTGAAAATGTGTCCCATGAAGGGCTCTAGTTGAAAGCGTAACAAGTCTCAGTATGGATTTTGTTATCATGCCATTTCGATACGACTCTGTCAAAAGTCGAAATATGCATTACTGAAAACAAGGCTGGATCCATTGAACACGTGCAAAGAAATAATGAAACTTCCAGATCTTTTATCTGAGGTTCCCTCGTACATTTCAAATCAGCTGTCCGCAATGGCATAAGAAGCATCTGTGAGCGGAAATCATAGTACGTGTATAATGGCGCACATGTCAACGAAGCCCGCAGACACCTTCACGCCGACCACTGGCATGTGTATACAGGCATTGTGTGTCATGTGACAGTGGATCCGGCCCACTCACGGTCCGAGAGCGAGTCGTCGATGGTGATGTTGAGTAGGCTGGGTCGGCCGACGGTGGCGTTCCCTGGCAGACGGAGCAGCAGCTGGAGGTGCTCCGGTCCCTCGCGGCGGGGCCGGCCCGGGTCGTCCAGCACGGTCAGAGATAGGGCCGCCTCCGTCTGACCCGGCCCGAACTGCAGCGCCACGCCCACCGCCAGGTAGTCCTCGCCGGCTGTGGAGGAGAGGGGGAGTTAGCGGCGGCCTTCCAGGGTACAGAGAAATGAGACCCCAGGAATTATTAGAGAGGCATCCAGAGAGTTCGAGTCAGCACAAACCATAGTTTGTGGCATGACCTCTCTTGAGATATTACAATTTGTTCGATGAGCTGCTGGTGCCGACTTCTTAAAGGAAATAGTTCACCTTCGGAAATTTTTCAGAACACGATTTTATTATATTTTTTCATACAGTTTCTTTTTTCTTTTCAAAAATGGTCCTACATCGCACCAATTCAGGACAGAAGGTCGTAAATTATTAATTTTATGGTGTGCGTTATTGGTCTGCGCATGCTCAGACCAGTGCTGGCACTCTCAGACGGTACGGTATATCATATATGCGCCGCATTCCTTCGCCAAAAAGTCAAATATCTTCGGCTGGAGTCTTTTCAGCCGAGAAAAGTTGCAGATAAGGATTTCTCAACACGGGCTACAAAACTGCTATTTCAGTTCAAAATCCCATGTTGAAGGTGAACTATTTCCTTTAAGGGTTTTCATAATGAACCTCGGACAACCACAAACTAGCTGACGCTAAAACGGAAACAACGAAGCCAGACAAAATAACGAGCCATTTGACCTCGGTCCAGGGCAGGGGATGAACCACTAGAAAACTTGGATCAACAGGAGTTTAGATAGCAGTCAGTGCTGCTGACTGAGTGATCGTTGGTGAGCCCGTCTGCGGTGTATATTGTATAAGAGACCCCTCTCACCAGTGGCTCTGGGCGTCTGTCCGCCGCGGGAGGTGACGGTGATGGCGGACGGTCCGCTCAGGTCGGTCCCGGCCCGGAACACAGAGACCGACACCGTGCCGACGCTCTCGTCCACCTCCAGGGTCGGCTGGCCGAAATGGAAATACGGCGCTGTCGAGAAAGGAGCACACGTCGTCAGCTGCCTGCTGCCGAGTACAGACGGTCAAGGTCAAACATTCATTGTCATAACCGCTGGAATGGTGCCACTGGGTTTGCGTATTAAGCACGAGCGAACAGAGTTGTTTTCCTTCGGAATCCAAGCAGACCATGGCAACATTTACTTGTTGAAATGCGTCCATTGTTCTCTGCATTCGTCCCACAACCAACAACAGCCACACCATGCGGCGAGATGCCGTTCGTTTGCCATCCATGCAATCGTTCGTTCGTTTTACCAAAACAGAACATGCCGCTTCATGCCGTTTTTGGAAACTGGCCAAAGTCTGGCCAGAGTAATAGAACAACGGGTAGAACAGTAAGGAATGTAACGCCCAAATTAATTAAACAAGATATAATTTGTATCGTAATTGTTTTGTCCATTATAAATTAAAGGTATTGTTTGTTATCAATAACTTGTATTTCCATAGATTATATCTTTATTTATTGAATTAAACTCCAGCAAATATACGAAGTAGTAGTCGAAGTAGTGTATATTAAGTACATGTAGTAGCATTTGGAAGTGGTCATATTCAATTCTATTAGGAAGTAGTAGTCGAAGTAGTGAATATTTCAGTACCTGTAGTAGCATTTGGAAGCGGTCAGCGGTCGTTCAGACATTTTTTAACCCCCAAGCCGATTTAACCCATTTACGCCCGGAATATCGAAAAATGGTAGATATAAACGTTGTAGCTAAGGCTTGTAACTATATGTTCCATAAGTCGGATTTACAATATGTACTATAGGTTACGGGCCAGCCTCGTCCGAAAATCATCGATTTAACATGGGAACCCTATGGTGTAGTATATTTTTAACGCCCAAGTGCTGCCAACCGTTACTGGTGGTGGCTGAGTCTGGCGGCTGGCATATGCACGGCAATTACAGAACCTTTGCTCAGTGCCTTCCTTCCATCACTGACCGTCGTCGTGGTCGCTGAAGATGATGACGCGGGCCGCACGGTGCCGGTGTCCCGACAGACGGCCACCGCGCGGCTGGCGCAGCTCGATCCAGAAGCTCTCCTCCGGCTCGAACCGGGCGTCGTCGACCAGCCGGACGGCGCAGACGGCGCGGCTAACCCCGGCGGCCAGCGTCAGACGGCTGCCCTGCTCAGAGCCCGGCCGGGACAGGTAGTCTGAGCTGGAGAGGACGGAGCCGGACACCGTGCCGCCCGCCGTATCTGGGGCAGAGGGAGGGAACAGTGGCGTCAGAGGGCTGCCCGGCCGGGACAGGTAGTCTGAGCTGGAGAGGACGGAGCCGGACACCGTGCCGCCCGCCGTGCCTGGGACAGAGGGAGGGAACAGTAGCGTCAGAGGGCTGTCCGGCTCAGAGGCCGGCCGGGACAGGTAGTCTGAGCTGGAGAGGACGGAGCCGGACACCGTGCCGCCCGCCGTGCCTGGGACAGAGGGAGGGAACAGTAGCGTCAGAGGGCTGCCCGGCTCAGAGGCCGGCCGGGACAGGTAGTCTGAGCTGGAGAGGACGGAGCCGGACACCGTGCCGCCCGCCGTGTCTGGGGCAGAGGGAGGGAACAGTGGCGTCAGAGGGCTGCCCGGCTCAGAGGCCGGCCGGGACAGGTAGTCTGAGCTGGAGAGGACGGAGCCGGACACCGTGCCGCCCGCCGTGTCTGGGGCAGAGGGAGGGAACAGTAGCGTCAGAGGTGGTATTTTTAATCACACAACACACTGTCGCGAAGTGTGATCACCACAGAGCCCTGAAAAGGAGTAATTTCATCTCTCAGCCTCCTCTTCTTGGTTCGCTTTTCCCAGAGTAGCGACGTGACATATTTGCAATAAGGCGGAACACCGAACATAGCGCCGGTCTCACCGTTCCTGGTGACGCAGAGCACGGTGAGCTCCTGACTGAGGTCCCCGGCCCTCTCCACAGTCATCTGCAGAGTGCCGACACTCTCCTCCACTCTGTACTCCGACACTGGGAAATACACCACCGACTCTGAAATGGCACAGGACATCAGTCAGCGACAGAGCGACAAAACTGGATATTAACACAGTTTGTTTGTGCACAGACACAGACAGGTTGTTTGCTGCAAACACAAAAGCAAGATGGGGAGACATTTTTACGTTAAAAAAAACATATATCGCGCTCTCCCTTGGGCTTTTCGCAAACTACAATGCATAGAGCAAAAAAATGTTGCATTAAAACACGTAAAAATGCTAACAACGATTCACTTGAAATCATCTGTTAATCAATCAGTGTGTACGACTCAAAAGTTGCGCCTTGTAACCACTGAAGTTACGTGGCACCCATGTCACAGTATGTATTCATCCGTCTTGTATCCATGACCAGCGCCAGCTCACCATCCTCGTCGTCTCTGATCTCCACCTCTGCCTCGCTGGTCTGTCCCAGCAGCGCCTCCACCGGCCGCTGCAGCCGCAGCAGCAGCGTTTCGGCGCCCTCGAACCGCGAGTCGTCCCGCAGCGGCAGCCGCCAGGTGGCGCCACTCTGGCCCGGGGAGAACTGCACCTGGTCGGCGTAGGTGGCGCTGCAGTCGACGCCGACGGAGGCCGTGCCGTTCTCCACCGTCACAGCTATCAGACAGGGCAGGCAGGCGGATGCGGTGGTTATGGGAGATCTTCGCAGTTATCCAGGCATCGGGTACCAATGCAGAATGTGCTGAAGTGCTATTGGTAGCACGCACGTGTGCAAAGCATCGCAAAGGTTCCAAATATTATCCCAAATAATAAATGTTTCATGAAGCTACTCTTGTCATCAATCCAAATATAAATGGAAACCACAAAACAGTGTCCATAGCATATACGTTAAGAAACGCTGTAGGTCAGGAAACTGAGCAACTGTTTTACTCATAACTTGTTTTGTTATTAGGTTTGTCCGAGTTGTAATGGTACAAGCATCTACCACTGATTTGACGTTCACAAGTCAGAAGGGGACTCGAGAAACAGCGCGGGCCGATTCTCTTCAGTCGCTGTAATAGCTCACAGACGAAGGAGGTGCCGCCGAGGTATCCGGTCCTGTTGAGGTGGACCACCAGCTGGGAGTCTGTCTCGTTCACCCGGTACCGGCCGGCGGAGAGCGTGACCCAGGACCAGGTCAGGCTGAAGGTCAGGTCACGCAGCCGGTTACCGGCTGTCGGCACAACACACAGAGCCAGGAGAGGTCAGTTAGGCTCAGACAGGCGGCCGAAACGTAACCCAGGTACGATACTCTGCTCAGTTATTGAATAATCTTATTTAGAACTTTGCTTTTAGACCTGCGCACACGAACTAACTACGTCTACTTCTACATGGGAAAAGTAAACCGCTTTGAAGCACAGCTCCAAGAAGCCTCCGTTTCATCCCAGCTGTGACGTGCCTTTGTTTCTCTATCAACTGCCACAGTGCCACATACGCCGCTGACGCGCTGAAGTCGCCTTAATTAACGAGCGCGGCAGTCGGCCGCGGGAGCCGGCACACTCGATAGTGCCTGATGTAATGATATATAGATGGCTCTGCCAGCAGCCCGGGGCGTCAGCCGTCAGAGCCAGCGAGAGTCCGCTCCGGCCAGCTCAGGCCCGCCACAGATGTAAAGCCGGCGCCACACGCGTCTGGTGATGATGTATGGTATGATGATGCGCATGGTGATGACACGCGTCTGGTGATGATGTATGGTATGATGATGCGCATGGTGATGACACGCGTCTGGTGATGATGTATGGTATGATGATGCGCATGGTGATGACACGCGTCTGGTGATGATGTATGGTATGATGATGCGCATGGTGATGACACGCGTCTGGTGATGATGTATGGTATGATGATGCGCATGGTGATGACACGCGTCTGGTGATGATGTATGGTATGATGATGCGCATGGTGATGACACGCGTCTGGTGATGATGTATGGTATGATGATGCGCATGGTGATGACACGCGTCTGGTGATGATGTATGGTATGATGATGCGCATGGTGATGACACGCGTCTGGTGATGATGTATGGTATGATGATGCGCATGGTGATGACACGCGTCTGGTGATGATGTATGGTATGATGATGCGCATGGTGATGACACGCGTCTGGTGATGATGTATGGTATGATGATGCGCATGGTGATGGCACGCGTCTGGTGATGATGTATGGTATGATGATGCGCATGGTGATGATGTTCTGAGAGAACATGACACATGTCTGCGTGATAACTGGACAGAAATCGATGTCGAGTTCCACTAATGTTCAACGCTGCGTCGGTGAATTTACATTCATATACACTCGTGGAGACATATCGCCAAATAACATGCACCAATTTCACAGAAATAGGGAAATGTTCTTCTAAACGCAATGATTAATGTAATGGAATTGTACGAGTGCTCTCAATTCATGAATACAGATTGAAGCCATCAGATCAGGGTATGAATACGAAAGGCACCAGGCTATTTCGAACGGCCTATTGGTTTTTAGAGACGTATCTAGTTCGTGTATTAGGGAAGTGTCCACGCAGTGGCTATTCTGCACCCAGTCAATGTGTACAAGGAAGGCACAACATACGCGATAAGTTTGATATGAGTTGGATAAAGTTTAGCAACTTGTTCAATGTAAAAAAGTTGTTCAAAATGATCATCCGTGCCAGTAGCATATTATTTTAATCAAAAGTTAGGCTAGTAGGCTAGTTGCGAAAGTTGGCTAAATAAAATTGTGGCTATTTCCCCGGCTACTAACGTCGTCTTCCAGGCAATTCAGATGTTTATTTGATGCGTTGAAACAGTTACAGTTTCCTCGCCATAAGAGAGGAAGATGGCAGTTTTGCCCCGATCACTGGACCCAGCGAATATAAGCTCAATATATCCAGTGTAAGCACCCGTAGCCCCACAATCCCAGCCAGCAGCGGCTACCGTCTCTAACGTCTCTACCTGTTCTGTACCGCAGCCCTATACTCACCCGTGTCTCGCACGGTATAAACGAAGCTGTCCCGGTGCGCCGCCGCGGTACCGCCAGCCTCCTCCTCGGTCAGCACGTAGGCCACCTCGCGGCGGTGCAGTTTCCCTGGCGACACGCGGGGAAGGCAGGGCCGAGTGTCAGAGGTATGTCCGGTACCGCGCGGCCAGTGCCGTGTGTCAGAGGTATGCCTGGTACCGCGCGGCCAGGCCCGGGTGTCAGAGGTAGGATGTCTGGTACCGCGCGGCCAGACCCGGGTGTCAGAGGTAGGATGTCTGGTACCGCGCGGCCAGGCCCGGGTGTCAGAGGTAGGATGTCTGGTACCGCGCGACCAGGCCCGGGTGTCAGAGGTAGGATGTCTGGTACCGCGCGGGCAGACCCGGGTGTCAGAGGTAAGATGTCTGGTACCGCGCGGCCAGGCCCGGGTGTCAGAGGTAGGATGTCTGGTACCGCGCGGCCAGGCCCGGGTGTCAGAGGTAGGATGTCTGGTACCGCGCGGCCAGACCCAGGTGTCAGAGGTAGGATGTCTGGTACCGCGCGGGCAGGCCCGGGTGTCAGAGGTAGGATGTCTGGTACCGCACGGCCAGGGTCAGGTGTCAGAGGTAGGATGTCTGGTACCGCGCGGCCAGACCCGGGTGTCAGAGGTAGGATGTCTGAGGATGTCTGGTACCGCGCGGCCAGGGTCAGGTGTCAGGTATGTCCGGTATGCCACGCTCCCCGCCACCGCCACCGCCACCGCCGCGCCCCCTGCGCGCCGAGATCACTGTTT
This sequence comes from Chirona hameri, assembly GCA_036785665.1. Classification (NCBI taxonomy): domain Eukaryota; kingdom Metazoa; phylum Arthropoda; class Thecostraca; order Balanomorpha; family Balanidae; genus Chirona; species Chirona hameri. The sequence goes on from JAXIVJ010005061.1 coordinate 42,860, forward strand.
TCTCTGATTGTTTGTTTAGCGCCGCTGTTGCCGGGAATGATGGATCCGCCGGCCGGCACAATCCGTAATTCAATTGTAGAATTGGATTGGTGAAGCGGAGCCGGAGGTGTGCAGAGGAGCCGGCATACGAAACAGTTCCGGGTGGTCACTGGCCGGTGGGAACGGACTGAGACAGGGAGGCTGGGGTGTTGGGAGTAGACTCGGGACGGGGTCCAGCAGGAGGGACTGGACTTGGGACGGGGAGGCTAGGGGTGTTGGGAGTAGACTCGGGACGGGGTCAGCAGGGACTGGACTTGGAACGGGGCGGCTGGGGTGTTGGGAGTAGACTCGGGACGGAGTCCAGCAGGAGGGACTGGACTTGGGATGGGGGAGGCTGGGGGTGTTGGGAGTAGACTCGGGACGGGGTCCAGCAGGAGGGACTGGACTTGGGACGGGGAGGATGGGGTGTTGGGAGTAGACTTTGGGACGGGGAGGCTAGGGGTGTTGGGAGTAGACTCGGGACGAGGAGGGACTGGACTTGGGACGGGGAGGCTGATGCTGGTGAGAGTAGACTCGGGACGGGGTCCAGCAGGAGGGACTGGACTTGGGACGGGGGATGCTGATGCTGGTGGGAGTTGGAGAAGACTGTGAGTAACGCTAGCTATAGTCTGTTGGTGCAACAGGTCATTTGGTTGGTCACCGAAGACAGCTTGTGCAAAACCTACAGACATATTTTGTTTTCATTGACCCCGAAAGATAATTACTTCCCTCGTCGTGTCTTGATATTTGAACGAGCCTTAAAAATGTCATGAAGCAAATGCCTGTATCCTATCAGATACTGAGCTGAGAAGCTCCGCCCCTCTATAATACGCTGCAGCCGACGCTACCGCATTCCCCGATCACACACCCCACCCCACCCCACCCCAGCCCAGCCCAGCCCAGCCCAGCCCAGCCCAGCCCAGCCCAGCCCAGCCCAGCCCAGCCCAGCCCAGCCCAGCCCAGCCCACCCCACCCCAACCCTGCCCGGCGCGGCGGGTTGATTAGTTTGCAGCGGGATCAGAGCTGCCGTTGTGCCTAGTGATTACCACGGGGGTCGGCCTGTCGGCCGGAGGGGGCTGATTCCAGCGGCGCTGTGCGGGCCGCCAGGGGGCGTGCGGTGTGGGGTACAGGGGGTACACGTGCGGCGCCGGGTACAGCTCGCCTCGGGTCAGGTGGAGCGCCGGGTACAGTTCGCCGTCGGGTCAGGTGGAGCGCCGGGTACAGCTCGCCGTCGGGTCTGTCGCGCCGGGTACAGCTCGCCGACGGGTTAGGTGGAGCGCCGGGTACAGCTCGCCGACGGGTCTGTCGCGCCGGGTACAGCTCGCCGTCGGGTCTGTCGCGCCGGGTACAGCTCGCCGTCGGGTCAGGTGGAGCGCCGGGTACAGCTCGCCGTCGGGTCTGTCGCGCCGGGTACAGCTCGCCGTCAGGTCAGGTGGAGCGCCGGGTACAGCTCGCCGACGGGTCAGGTGGAGCGCCGGGTACAGCTCGCCGTCGGGTCAGGTGGAGCGCCGGGTACAGCTCGCCGTCGGGTCTGTCGCGCCGGGTACAGCTCGCCGACGGGTCAGGTGGAGCGCCAGGTACAGCTCGCCGTCGGGTCTGTCGCGCCGGGTACAGCTCGCCGTCGGGTCAGGTGGAGCGCCGGGTACAGCTCGCCGTCGGGTCAGGTGGAGCGCCGGGTACAGCTCGCCGACGGGTTAGGTGGAGCGCCGGGTACAGCTCGCCGTCGGGTCAGGTGGAGCGCCGGGTACAGCTCGCCGACGGGTCAGGTGGAGCGCCGGGTACAGCTCGCCGTCGGGTCAGGTGGAGCGCCGGGTACAGCTCGCCGACGGGTCAGGTGGAGCGCCGGATACAGCTCGCCGACGGGTCAGGTGGAGCGCCGGGTACAGCTCGCCGACGGGTCAGGTGGAGCGCCGGGTACAGCTCGCCGACGGGTCAGGTGGAGCGCCGGGTACAGCTCGCCGTCGGGTCTGTCGCGCCGGGTACAGCTCGCCGTCGGGTCAGGTGGAGCGCCGGGTACAGCTCGCCGTCGGGTCAGGTGGAGCGCCGGGTACAGCTCGCCGTCGGGTCAGGTGGAGCGCCGGGTACAGCTCGCCGACGGGTCAGGTGGAGCGCCGGGTACAGCTCGCCGTCGGGTCAGGTGGAGCGCCGGGTACAGCTCGCCGACGGGTCAGGTGGAGCGCCGGGTACAGCTCGCCGTCGGGTCAGGTGGAGCGCCGGGTACAGCTCGCCGTCGGGTCAGGTGGAGCGCCGGGTACAGCTCGCCGTCGGGTCAGGTGGAGCGCCGGGTACAGCTCGCCGACGGGTCAGGTGGAGCGCCGGGTACAGCTCGCCGTCGGGTCAGGTGGAGCGCCGGGTACAGCTCGCCGACGGGTCAGGTGGAGCGCCGGGTACAGCTCGCCGTCGGGTCAGGTGGAGCGCCAGGTACAGCTCGCCGTCGGGTCTGTCGCGCCGGGTACAGCTCGCCGTCGGGTCAGGTGGAGCGCCGGGTACAGCTCGCCGTCGGGTCAGGTGGAGCGCCGGGTACAGCTCGCCGACGGGTTAGGTGGAGCGCCGGGTACAGCTCGCCGTCGGGTCAGGTGGAGCGCCGGGTACAGCTCGCCGACGGGTCAGGTGGAGCGCCGGGTACAGCTCGCCGTCGGGTCAGGTGGAGCGCCGGGTACAGCTCGCCGACGGGTCAGGTGGAGCGCCGGGTACAGCTCGCCGACGGGTCAGGTGGAGCGCCGGGTACAGCTCGCCGACGGGTCAGGTGGAGCGCCGGGTACAGCTCGCCGACGGGTCAGGTGGAGCGCCGGGTACAGCTCGCCGTCAGGTCAGGTGGAGCGCCGGGTACAGCTCGCCGTCGGGTCTGTCGCGCCGGGTACAGATTGCCGTCGGGTCAGGTGGAGCGCCGGGTACAGCTCGCCGTCGGGTCTGTCGCGCCGGGTACAGCTCGCCGTCGGGTCAGGTGGAGCGCCAGGTACAGCTCGCCGTCGGGTCTGTCGCGCCGGGTACAGCTCGCCGTCGGGTCAGGTGGAGCGCCGGGTACAGCTCGCCGTCGGGTCTGTCGCGCCGGGTACAGCTCGCCGTCGGGTCAGGTGGAGCGCCGGGTACAGCTCGCCGTCGGGTCTGTCGCGCCGGGTACAGCTCGCCGACGGGTTAGGTGGAGCGCCGGGTACAGCTCGCCGTCGGGTCTGTCGCGCCGGGTACAGCTCGCCGACGGGTCAGGTGGAGCGCCGGGTACAGCTCGCCGTCGGGTCTGTCGCGCCGGGTACAGCTCGCCGTCGGGTCAGGTGGAGCGCCGGGTACAGCTCGCCGTCGGGTCTGTCGCGCCGGGTACAGCTCGCCGTCGGGTCAGGTGGAGCGCCGGGTACAGCTCGCCGTCGGGTCTGTCGCGCCGGGTACAGCTCGCCGTCGGGTCAGGTGGAGCGCCGGGTACAGCTCGCCGTCGGGTCAGGTGGAGCGCCGGGTACAGCTCGCCGTCGGGTCAGGTGGAGCGCCGGGTACAGCTCGCCGTCGGGTCAGGTGGAGCGCCGGGTACAGCTCGCCTCGGGTCAGGTGGAGCGCCGGGTACAGCTCGCCGACGGGTTAGGTGGAGCGCCGGGTACAGCTCGCCGTCGGGTCAGGTGGAGCGCCGGGTACAGCTCGCCGTCGGGTCAGGTGGAGCGTCGGGTACAGCTCGCCGTCGGGTCTGTCGCGCCGGGTACAGCTCGCCGTCGGGTCTGTCGCGCCGGGTACAGCTCGCCGTCGGGTCAGGTGGAGCGCCGGGTACAGCTCGCCGTCGGGTCAGGTGGAGCGCCGGGTACAGCTCGCCGTCGGGTCAGGTGGAGCGCCGGGTACAGCTCGCCGTCGGGTCAGGTGGAGCGCCGGGTACAGCTCGCCGTCGGGTCAGGTGGAGCGCCGGGTACAGCTCGCCGTCGGGTCAGGTGGAGCGCCGGGTACAGCTCGCCGTCGGGTCAGGTGGAGCGCCGGGTACAGCTCGCCGTCGGGTCAGGTGGAGCGCCGGGTACAGCTCGCCGTCGGGTCAGGTGGAGCGCCGGGTACAGCTCGCCGTCGGGTCAGGTGGAGCGCCGGGTACAGCTCGCCGTCGGGTCAGGTGGAGCGCCGGGTACAGCTCGCCGTCGGGTCAGGTGGAGCGCCGGGTACAGCTCGCCGTCGGGTCAGGTGGAGCGCCGGGTACAGCTCGCCGTCGGGTCAGGTGGAGCGCCGGGTACAGCTCGCCGTCGGGTCTGTCGCGCCGGGTACAGCTCGCCGTCGGGTCAGGTGGAGCGCCGGGTACAGCTCGCCGTCGGGTCAGGTGGAGCGCCGGGTACAGCTCGCCGTCAGGTCAGGTGGAGCGCCGGGTACAGCTCGCCGTCGGGTCAGGTGGAGCGCCGGGTACAGCTCGCCGTCGGGTCAGGTGGAGCGCCGGGTACAGCTCGCCGTCGGGTCAGGTGGAGCGCCGGGTACAGCTCGCCGTCAGGTCAGGTGGAGCGCCGGGTACAGCTCGCCGTCGGGTCAGGTGGAGCGCCGGGTACAGCTCGCCGTCGGGTCAGGTGGAGCGCCGGGTACAGCTCGCCGCCGGGTCAGGTGGAGCGCCGGGTACAGCTCGCCGTCGGGTCAGGTAGAGCGCCGGGTACAGCTCGCCGTCGGGTCTGTCGCGCCGGGTACAGCTCGCCGTCGGGTCAGGTGGAGCGCCGGGTACAGCTCGCCGTCGGGTCTGTCGCGCCGGGTACAGCTCGCCGTCGGGTCAGGTGGAGCGCCGGGTACAGCTCGCCGTCGGGTCTGTCGCGCCGGGTACAGCTCGCCGTCGGGTCTGTCGCGCCGGGTACAGCTCGCCGTCGGGTCAGGTGGAGCGCCGGGTACAGCTCGCCGTCGGGTCTGTCGCGCCGGGTACAGCTCGCCGTCGGGTCAGGTGGAGCGCCGGGTACAGCTCGCCGTCGGGTCTGTCGCGCCGGGTACAGCTCGCCGTCGGGTCTGTCGCGCCGGGTACAGCTCGCCGTCGGGTCTGTCGCGCCGGGTACAGCTCGCCGTCGGGTCAGGTGGAGCGCCGGGTACAGCTCGCCGTCGGGTCTGTCGCGCCGGGTACAGCTCGCCGTCGGGTCTGTCGCGCCGGGTACAGCTCGCCGTCGGGTCAGGTGGAGCGCCGGGTACAGCTCGCCGTCGGGTCTGTCGCGCCGGGTACAGCTCGCCGTCGGGTCAGGTGGAGCGCCGGGTACAGCTCGCCGTCGGGTCTGTCGCGCCGGGTACAGCTCGCCGACGGGTCAGGTGGAGCGCCGGGTACAGCTCGCCGTCGGGTCTGTCGCGCCGGGTACAGCTCGCCGTCGGGTCAGGTGGAGCGCCGGGTACAGCTCTCCGTCGGGTCTGTCGCGCCGGGTACAGCTCGCCGACGGGTCAGGTGGAGCGCCGGGTACAGCTCGCCGTCGGGTCAGGTGGAGCGCCGGGTACAGCTCGCCGTCGGGTCTGTCGCGCCGGGTACAGCTCGCCGTCGGGTCAGGTGGAGCGCCGGGTACAGCTCGCCGTCGGGTCAGGTGGAGCGCCGGGTACAGCTCGCCGTCGGGTCTGTCGCGCCGGGTACAGCTCGCCGTCGGGTCAGGTGGAGCGCCGGGTACAGCTCGCCGTCGGGTCAGGTGGAGCGCCGGGTACAGCTCGCCGTCGGGTCAGGTGGAGCGCCGGGTACAGCTCGCCGTCGGGTCTGTCGCGCCGGGTACAGCTCGCCGTCGGGTCTGTCGCGCCGGATACAGCTCGCCGTCGGGTCAGGTGGAGCGCCGGGTACAGCTCGCCGTCGGGTCTGTCGCGCCGGGTACAGCTCGCCGTCGGGTCTGTCGCGCCGGGTACAGCTCGCCGTCGGGTCAGGTGGAGCGCCGGGTACAGCTCGCCGTCGGGTCTGTCGCGCCGGGTACAGCTCGCCGTTGGGTCAGGTGGAGCGCCGGGTACAGCTCGCCGTCGGGTCTGTCGCGCCGGGTACAGCTCGCCGACGGGTCAGGTGGAGCGCCGGGTACAGCACGCCGTCGGGTCTGTCGCGCCGGGTACAGCTCGCCGTCGGGTCAGGTGGAGCGCCGGGTACAGCTCGCCGTCGGGTCTGTCGCGCCGGGTACAGCTCGCCGACGGGTCAGGTGGAGCGCCGGGTACAGCTCGCCGTCGGGTCAGGTGGAGCGCCGGGTACAGCTCGCCGTCGGGTCTGTCGCGCCGGGTACAGCTCGCCGCCGGGTCAGGTGGAGCGCCGGGTACAGCTCGCCGTCGGGTCAGGTGGAGCGCCGGGTACAGCTCGCCGTCGGGTCAGGTGGAGCGCCGGGTACAGCTCGCCGTCGGGCCAGGTGGAGCGCCGGGTACAGCTCGCCGTCGGGTCAGGTGGAGCGCCGGGTACAGCTCGCCGTCGGGCCAGGTGGAGCGCCGGGTACAGCTCGCCGACGGGTCAGGTGGAGCGCCGGGTACAGCTCGCCGTCGGGTCTGTCGCGCCGGGTACAGCTCGCCGTCGGGTCAGGTGGAGCGCCGGGTACAGCTCGCCGTCGGGTCAGGTGGAGCGCCGGGTACAGCTCGCCGTCGGGTCTGTTGGAGCGCCGGGTACAGCTCGCCGTCGGGTCTGGTGGAGCGCCGGGTACAGCTCGCCGTCGGGTCTGGTGGAGCGCCGGGTACAGCTCGCCGTCGGGTCTGTCGCGCCGGGTACAGCTCGCCGACGGGTCAGGTGGAGCGCCGGGTACAGCTCGCCGTCGGGTCAGGTGGAGCGCCGGGTACAGCTCGCCGACGGGTCAGGTGGAGCGCCGGGTACAGCTCGCCGTCGGGTCAGGTGGAGCGCCGGGTACAGCTCGCCGTCGGGTCAGGTGGAGCGCCGGGTACAGCTCGCCGTCGGGTCTGTCGCGCCGGGTACAGCTCGCCGTCGGGTCAGGTGGAGCGCCGGGTACAGCTCGCCGTCGGGCCAGGTGGAGCGCCGGGTACAGCTCGCCGTCGGGTCAGGTGGAGCGCCGGGTACAGCTCGCCGACGGGTCAGGTGGAGCGCCGGGTACAGCTCGCCGTCGGGTCTGGTGGAGCGCCGGGTACAGCTCGCCGTCGGGTCTGTCGCGCCGGGTACAGCTCGCCGTCGGGTCAGGTGGAGCGCCGGGTACAGCTCGCCGACGGGTCAGGTGGAGCGCCGGGTACAGCTCGCCGTCGGGTCAGGTGGAGCGCCGGGTACAGCTCGCCGTCGGGTCAGGTGGAGCGCCGGGTACAGCTCGCCGACGGGTCAGGTGGAGCGCCGGGTACAGCTCGCCGTCGGGGCAGGTGGAGCGCCGGGTACAGCTCGCCGTCGGGTCAGGTGGAGCGCCGGGTACAGCTCGCCGTCGGGTCTGTCGCGCCGGGTACAGCTCGCCGTCGGGTCAGGTGGAGCGCCGGGTACAGCTCGCCGTCGGGTCAGGTGGAGCGCCGGGTACAGCTCGCCGTCGGGTCTGTCGCGCCGGGTACAGCTCGCCGTCGGGTCTGTCGCGCCGGGTACAGCTCGCCGTCGGGTCAGGTGGAGCGCCGGGTACAGCTCGCCGTCGGGTCTGTCGCGCCGGGTACAGCTCGCCGTCGGGTCAGGTGGAGCGCCGGGTACAGCTCGCCGTCGGGTCTGTCGCGCCGGGTACAGCTCGCCGTCGGGTCAGGTGGAGCGCCGGGTACAGCTCGCCGACGGGTCAGGTGGAGCGCCAGGTACAGCTCGCCGTCGGGTCTGTCGCGCCGGGTACAGCTCGCCGTCGGGTCAGGTGGAGCGCCGGGTACAGCTCGCCGTCGGGTCAGGTGGAGCGCCGGGTACAGCTCGCCGACGGGTCAGGTGGAGCGCCGGGTACAGCTCGCCGTCGGGTCTGTCGCGCCGGGTACAGCTCGCCGTCGGGTCTGTCGCGCCGGGTACAGCTCGCCGTCGGGTCAGGTGGAGCGCCGGGTACAGCTCGCCGTCGGGTCAGGTGGAGCGCCGGGTACAGCTCGCCGACGCGTCAGGTGGAGCGCCGGGTACAGCTCGCCGTCGGGTCAGGTGGAGCGCCGGGTACAGCTCGCCGTCGGGCCAGGTGGAGCGCCGGGTACAGCTCGCCGACGGGTCAGGTGGAGCGCCGGGTACAGCTCGCCGTCGGGTCAGGTGGAGCGCCGGGTACAGCTCGCCGACGGGTCAGGTGGAGCGCCGGGTACAGCTCGCCGTCGGGTCAGGTGGAGCGCCGGGTACAGCTCGCCGTCGGGTCTGTCGCGCCGGGTACAGCTCGCCGTCGGGTCAGGTGGAGCGCCGGGTACAGCTCGCCGACGGGTCTGGTGGAGCGCCGGGTACAGCTCGCCGTCGGGTCAGGTGGAGCGCCGGGTACAGCTCGCCGACGGGTCAGGTGGAGCGCCGGGTACAGCTCGCCGTCGGGTCAGGTGGAGCGCCGGGTACAGCTCGCCGTCGGGTCTGTCGCGCCGGGTACAGCTCGCCGACGGGTCAGGTGGAGCGCCGGGTACAGCTCGCCGTCGGGTCTGTCGCGCCGGGTACAGCTCGCCGTCGGGTCAGGTGGAGCGCCGGGTACAGCTCGCCAACGGGTCAGGTGGAGCGCCGGGTACAGCTCGCCGTCGGGTCTGTCGCGCCGGGTACAGCTCGCCGACGGGTCAGGTGGAGCGCCGGGTACAGCTCGCCGTCGGGTCAGGTGGAGCGCCGGGTACAGCTCGCCGTCGGGCCAGGTGGAGCGCCGGGTACAGCTCGCCGACGGGTCAGGTGGAGCGCCGGGTACAGCTCGCCGTCGGGCCAGGTGGAGCGCCGGGTACAGCTCGCCGTCGGGTCTGTCGCGCCGGGTACAGCTCGCCGTCGGGTCAGGTGGAGCGCCGGGTACAGCTCGCCGTCGGGTCTGTCGCGCCGGGTACAGCTCGCCGTCGGGTCAGGTGGAGCGCCGGGTACAGCTCGCCGTCGGGTCTGTCGCTCCGGGTACAGCTCGCCGTCGGGTCAGGTGGAGCGCCGGGTACAGCTCGCCGTCGGGTCTGTCGCGCCGGGTACAGCTCGCCGTCGGGTCAGGTGGAGCGCCGGGTACAGCTCGCCGTCGGGTCTGTCGCGCCGGGTACAGCTCGCCGTCGGGTCAGGTGGAGCGCCGGGTACAGCTCGCCGTCGGGTCTGTCGCGCCGGGTACAGCTCGCCGTCGGGTCAGGTGGAGCGCCGGGTACAGCTCGCCGTCGGGTCAGGTGGAGCGCCGGGTACAGCTCGCCGTCGGGTCAGGTGGAGCGCCGGGTACAGCTCGCCGTCGGGTCAGGTGGAGCGCCGGGTACAGCTCGCCGTCGGGTCAGGTGGAGCGCCGGGTACAGCTCGCCGTCGGGTCAGGTGGAGCGCCGGGTACAGCTCGCCGTCGGGTCAGGTGGAGCGCCGGGTACAGCTCGCCGTCGGGTCAGGTGGAGCGCCGGGTACAGCTCGCCGTCGGGTCTGTCGCGCCGGGTACAGCTCGCCGTCGGGTCAGGTGGAGCGCCGGGTACAGCTCGCCGTCGGGTCAGGTGGAGCGCCGGGTACAGCTCGCCGTCGGTCCAGGTGGAGCGCCGGGTACAGCTCGCCGTCGGGTCTGTCGCGCCGGGTACAGCTCGCCGTCGGGTCAGGTGGAGCGCCGGGTACAGCTCGCCGTCGGGTCAGGTGGAGCGCCGGGTACAGCTCGCCGTCGGGTCAGGTGGAGCGCCGGGTACAGCTCGCCGTCGGGTCTGTCGCGCCGGGTACAGCTCGCCGTCGGGTCAGGTGGAGCGCCGGGTACAGCTCGCCGTCGGGTCAGGTGGAGCGCCGGGTACAGCTCGCCGTCGGGTCTGTCGCGCCGGGTACAGCTCGCCGTCGGGTCAGGTGGAGCGCCGGGTACAGCTCGCCGTCGGGTCAGGTGGAGCGCCGGGTACAGCTCGCCGTCGGGTCTGTCGCATCGGGTACAGCTCGCCGTCGGGTCTGTCGCGCCGGGTACAGCTCGCCGTCGGGTCTGTCGCGCCGGGTACAGCTCGCCGACGGGTCAGGTGGAGCGCCGGGTACAGCTCGCCGTCGGGTCTGTCGCGCCGGGTACAGCTCGCCGTCGGGTCAGGTGGAGCGCCGGGTACAGCTCGCCGCCGGGTCAGGTGGAGCGCCGGGTACAGCTCGCCGCCGGGTCAGGTGGAGTGGTGTCGGAATCTCAGCTCCGGGTGGGGGCGGGCCGCACCATGGTATACCCGGCTGACGGTGATTACCGGCGGGAATTTACCGGCTCCTCTGCGATGCTGCCGGGGTGTTGCGGAGATTGTATCGTTAGACGGAGGAGGGCGATAGAAGCAGAGGAGATTGGCTTTGATCAACATCGCTCAGCAGCGGGGAGTGTAAACGACTCCGACGCCGAGATGGTGTTAATTGGGCGTCCGTTAAAACTGTTAGACCCGCCCCTTGTGAAGAAGTTGAAAAGCTAAGCGGTTCCCATTAATCTACTGGTAACTGGTGTGTTAGCGGTTACCATCATGTTTACAAATGTGGTGAGCTAGGGTTTACTGAAGTTGTTAAATTGTTGGGATGCCTTCTGAATTATCGACACTTGTATCAACGTTTCCACTTCCCTGATTGTCTTCTTTTCTGTAAACACTTCAAAGGAACATAACAACAATTGTTCAGAATTGTGTGAGTGAGAATGTTAAAACTTAAACAATGAAAACGATATAGTGACATTAGATTCGCATGAGACGGGTGCATCTCAAGTACCTGCGGTAAAAGCTGGCCATGTATAAATGTTTAAATATTCGTTTCCCGTCTCGTGTAAATGCTCCTCAGCATGCCTCAGTCCACAGCGCCTGTCTCACCCTGTGTGAAGTTGATGACGGTCTGGTTGGTGGTGAGGTCCACCAGTGAGCCGGCCTCCGGTCCGGCGGTGACCTCCATCACCAGCTGCTCCTCCGCAGAGTCCGGGTCGCTGAAGCGCAGTTGTGCAGCTCCCAGCCGCACCCCCCGCCGGCCGCCGGGCAGCTGCTGCAGCGCCGCCACGGCCCGGGACAGCTCGACCACCGGCGGCCGGTCGTCCACGGCCAGCACGCGGATGTCCATCTGAGTTGGCAGCCGGGTGCCGCGCGCCGTGTCCGGGTACACGTAGTACATCTCATCGGCGCCGTCCGACACGACGAACCGGAAGCTGTCGCTGTGCGCCCGCTGGCCGCCGTCGTGCCGGTACGAGATCATGTTACGGTCCAGGTCGCGCTGGCTGAACTCGCGCACCGGCCGGCTGTGGTTGAACAGGAGTCGGCCGTGCCGCGGCGGCTCCACTACGCGGTACAGCAGCCGCTCGGCCGGCGTGTCGCGATCGTCCAGCTTCAGCTCGAACGGCGTGATGGTGCGCTCGGCGCCCTCGTACACGCGCACCTCCTCCTTGAACAGCACCGGCCGTTTGTTGTCCACCGGCAGCAGCGAGATGCGGAACGTGCGCGCCACCGCGTGCACGCCGTCACTGACGGCGAACTCGAAGCTGTCTGCCCGCTGCTCGTGCTGCGCGTGGTGGACGTAGCGGACCCGCCCGGCGGCCAGCTGCAGCTGGGTGAAGCCGGCCAGCGGCTGGCCCGGGCTGCCGGCCAGCTCCAGGTGACCCCGGCTCGGCGGCCGCGTCAGCCGGTACTCCAGCCGGGCGTCCTCGCTGTCGGCGTCGCTGCTGCTGAGCACGTCCGTGGTGAGGACGGCGGTGCCGCCCTCGGGCAGCCGCAGGCCGTGGCTCACCGTCCGCGGGTAGGCGCTGTCTCCGCTGGCAACCAACACCAGCAGGTGACGGTCCAGCAGCAGGTTGGTGCCGTCGGTGACGTCGAACCGGACCGCGTCCTCGGTTGTGGCGTCTGCCCCGGCGGCGTGTGTGTAGCGCAGCGCCGCCGCGTCCAGCTGCGGCTGGGTGAAGTTGTCGCCCGCTCCGAGCGCGGCCCCGGCCAGCGTCAGTGTGCCGTGTCGCGGCGGCGCGCGCACCACGAACACCAGCGCCGCCACCGGCGTGTCCAGGTCGGTGGCGCGCAGCTCGCGGGAGGAGAGCGTGGCCGAGCCGCCGGCCGGCACCCGCAGGCCGCGGTTCACCGCCAGCGTGGGCACCTCGTCATCGACGGCCACCACCCGGACCGTGACCCGGCCCTCCGCCGCGTGCGCCGCGTCGCCGTCCTCCAGCCGGAAGTCGAACCCGTCAGAGGTCGTCTCCGAATCGTCGTGGGAGTAGACCAGCGCCATCTGGCCGCGGAGGTCGTCTGCAGAGAAGAAGCGCGCCGGCTCGCCGCGCAGCAGGAGCCGGCCGTGCTGCGGCGGGGCAGTGACGTGGAAGGTGAGTCGATCGGCGGGCAGGTCGGCGTCGGCGGCCGACAGCAGCGAGGAGTCGATGGCAAGGTCGCCGCCCTCCAGCACCACCAGCTCGTGCAGCAGCGGACGGGGCCGCTCGTCGTTACTGGGCCGGATCAGCACGCGGACGGTGGCTGGCTCGGATGGGCCCACGCCGTCCGAACAGCGCACGGTCAGGTTGTCGGCGCGCGGCTCCACGCCCTGGTGCACGCTCTGTACGTAACGCAGCGCGCCGCTGGCCAGCTCGGCGGCGGAGAAGGCGGTGACGGGCCCGGCGCGGCGCACCTCGGAGCCGGCCGGCGGCGCCGAGCTCTCCAGGTAGCCGACTCGGGGCCGCTCGGTGACGACGCAGCTCAGCCGCTCGGCCGACGTGTCGGCGTCAGTCACGATGAGCAGCTGGTGCGGCAGCGGCGCCCACGAGCCCTCGTCCACGTGCAGTACGCCGTCCCCGGCCGTCAGCACCGGCCGCTGGCTGTCCACGGGCTGGACGGTGACGGTGACTGAGATGTGATCGACAGCCTCGCTGCTCATGTCCGACAGGGTCAGGGAGAAGGCGTCGGCGGCGGGGCGGGGTCCGATCTCGGCGCCGCTGTGCCGGTACGTCACGGCACCGCGGTCCAGGTCCGGCGCCGTGAACTGGTCCGTCCGCCGTCCGTCCAGCGTCACGGTCCCGGCCGACGGTCCGGCCGACACGAGGAACGTCAGCTGCGCGCGGTCCGAGTCCGGGTCGGCCGCTGGCAGCAGGTCGGCCGTCAGCGCCGCGGCACCGCCCTCCTCCACGGTGAGGCGGACCTCCCCGGCCAGCGCGCGCGGCGGCTGGTCGTCCACAGCGGAGACAGTGATGGGGAACACGGCCGGCACGCTCCGGCGGCCGTCAGAGACGTCAAACTTGAGCCGGTCCGAGCCGCCCTCCGAACCGTCGTGAAGGTACATAACCCGGCCGCCGGTCAGACTGCCCCGTCCGAACTGTCCGCCGAGGCTGACGTTCCGGCCGTCCACAGTGAGCGCGCCGTGCCGCGGCGCAGCGGTGAGGACGAACCGCAGCTCCTCTGCCGGCGTGTCGTCGTCCTGCGCGTCCAGCAGGTCTGTGGTGATGACGGCGGCGCCGTCCTCGGCCACGGTCAGGCCGCGGCTGGTGACGCGCGGCGGCAAGTCGTCCACGGGCGTCACGAACACGGTCATCACCTGGTCCCGTAGCGTGTTGCCGGCCGCGTCCGACACGCTGAAGTCCAGCTGCAGCACGCGCGGCACCAGGCCGAGCTCGGCGGACGCCGGTCGGAACGCCACCTTGTGGTGGTTCACCTGCGCCTGCGTGAAGTTGGTGACGCGCTGCTCGGGCCGCTCGGTCAGCACCAGGTGGCCGGGGACGGGGGCGGGGGCGGCGCCGGGCGGCGGCGGCGGCCGTACGCCATCCACCTCCCGTGCCGGCGCCGTCACCACCATCAGGACCCGGTCCGGCGGCGAATCGGCGTCCTCGTAACTGATCGCCGTCCGGTCTATCGGCTTCAGCTGGCCCTCGTCCACTACCATGGAGAGGGAGGCGCCGGGCGTCAGCGCCGGCGGCGCGTCGTCCACCGGCAGCACCGTCACCGTCAGCGTCTGCCCGGGGGAGCGGTTCGGCGGCTCGGCGGCGTCCCGCACCGTGAACGACACGCGCTCCGTGTGGACGCCGGGCCGCGGCAGGCCCGTGTGTCGGTAGAACAGACGACCGTTCTGCAGGTCGGCCTGCGACCAGCTGGTGACGGTCCGCTCGTACAGGCCGTCCACCAGCCGCCAGTCGGCACTTCTCACCGCGCCCTCCTTGCTGGCGCTCTGCAGCAGGAATACGCCCTCGCCGCCGGCCGGCTCCGTCAGCTCGAACGTCAGCTGCCGCTCCGGACTGTCCACGTCGGCGGCGGCCAGCAGCCGCGGCGCCAGGCGCAGCTGCTGGCCGCGATGCACGGTGAGCCCGGTGTTGGCAGTCACCAGCGGCGGCTGGTCGTCCTCCGGGAACACGGTCACCGCCAGCACGAACAGCACCTCGCTCTCGCCGTCCGAGGCGCGCAGCAGCACGTTGTCGCTGGTGGTGTCGCTGCCGTCGTGCTGGTACACGATCAGACCGGTGTCCAGGTCGGCGGGCGAGAAGCGGCTCACGGCGGCGCCGAGCAGCTGCAGCCGGCCGTGCCGCAGGCCGTCCACTACCTGCAGCGACACCTCGGCCAGGTTGTCCTCGTCGGTGACCTCCAGGTTGGCGGCGCTCAGCAGCCGCCGGCTCTGGCCCTCGAACAGCGACAGGCCCGTGTTGCGCGTCACCACCGGCGAGCGCGTGTTGATCGGGTGCACCACCATGCTGAGGGTGAACGCCTCGGACGTCAGGCCGTCGCCGTCCACCACCTGCAGACCCAGCTGGAAGAGGCGGCGGCGCTGGGAGCGCGCGCTCGGCGGCTGATAGCTGACCTTCAGCTCGGCGAGGTCGCGCTGCAGGAACGAGTGCAGCGGCGCGTCCGGGTCGTCCGTGGAGAACAGCCGGCCGTCGCCGTAGCCCAGCGGCACCGTCACGTTAAACACCAGCTCCTCGGCCGCAGTCTCGGCGTCCACGGCCCGCAGCGCGGCCGGCCGCAGCGGCGTCGGCGCGCCCTGCCGCACGTCCAGCGTCAGCTGAGCGTCGCCGGCCAGCTGCGGCGGCGAGTTCCGTCGGCCGCCGTCAATGTGCACCGGCACCTGGAAATGCTCCCGGCGGAGGAGGCGGCCGTCGGCGCCGCGCGCCTCCGCCGCCAGCGCCAGGAAGTCGAGATCGGCCGCCGCCGGGCCACCGTGTCGGTACTGGATGGCCGCCGCAGCCAGCTCGTCACAGGCCACCCGCCGGGCGTCCCCCAGCTGGGTGACGATCGTGCCGTGCCGCGGCAGGCCGATGCCGTCCTGCAACGCCAGCTCACACCGCTCTCCGTCCCCCACCTGCAGCCGGAGGTGCTGCGAGCTGAGCGGCGGAGACAGGCCGCCCGGCGCCGCCACCAGCAGCGGCAGGTTCTCCCTGACGATGGCGCGCTCCGCGGCAGCGAACCGCACCTCCAGCGTCAGCGGCACGATGGCCGTGTCCTCGGCCGAGTCGTACCGCACCAGCAGCGTGACGCGGTCCCACTCCGGCTGCGGCGCGCCGTAGTGGGTGTACACCACCTCTCCGGCGGCGAACTGACAGTCGAACTCGTCCGGCTCCAGCCTTCCCGGGGCGTGGCCGGCCGGCGCGCGGATCACCCGCACCCGGCAACGGTCGCCGGGCGGAACCCAGAGCGCCAGCTCCGTGACCGGGTCGAGCGCGTGCCGGCCGCCCAGCGGCACCGTAATGTCGTGCTTCGACTGCACCACGTCCTGCTCGTTCAGGTAGTCAAACGCGCCGGCGAAGCTGTAGTCAGCGTAGTAGTCATCGGCGTACGAGTCAGCCAGGGCTAGGGCTGAGGCCGAGGCGGAGGCTGAAGCGGCGGCCGGAGCGCCCACAGAGGCGGTGAGGACGAGCACGACGGCCAGGACGGCCGCGCGCGGCCCACACATAGCCGGTACTCACCGCTGACGGAGGGTACGGAGGGTACGGAGCGGACTCACCGTGGGTCGGACGGCGGCCGAGTGGCGCGGAGAGAGGGACCGGGCGGCTCCTCCAGCCGGGCCGGACGGCGGCACACCAGATGTCAGCACGGAGCGCAGAACGCCGAGAGGTGACAGGGCCGAGGAAGAGCAGCAGACACGGAGAGACACGCGGCAGGAACACGACGGAGAAATGCCCAGCAAGACTCTCCTGAGCTGTGTGACAGCGGCCTGTCAGCCAGACAGCTCCTGCTGGCCAGTCAGACCGGCAGACCTGACAGGTGTCAGATCTGTTGCCGTCAGACTTCCGTCCAGACAGGCCAGTCGGCAGCGATCAGTCAGACGACAGCCCGTGAGGCCCGCTGGCGAACGAATGAGCCTCGCCGTGCCGCGCCGACAATCCCTTCCTCCCGGTGCGGCAGCTCCTCCGGCAGGGGTGCCGCCGGCCGGCGCCACCAGGTGGCAGCGGGGAGACCCGCCGCCGCTGCCACCAGAGGGCGGCACCGCAGACCCGGACCACGGTCAGTTGCGAAGATGCTCTAAGTGATGTGCCACGCAGATGTTCTTTAGCAGTCTTTAGTGTTCTTGTTCTGTTGTGATGTTCTTTAGTGATACTGATGCTAAAAACTTTGGAATATTACCGATTCCTTAGCCTGTGTAGAACAATTGAATCAACCCAAACGCCGCAGTATCAATGAAATTAGCTCATAACGAGGTAATTACCGATGCCTCATATTGAAATTACTACTGACATGTTTCGTTTCACCTGCGAGTGGTCACGCTCCGCTTCAACCTCAACCTAAAAATACGATCGTTTATCTCGACTCTCGATCGCCGTCTGTGAGAATGCTGCGCAGGGAAGCGTGGATATTCCCGACGCAGGGCAGTCGCTTATCGCACCAATCATGAATATTTACGTGTGATCAGTTTCACAGTCCATCACAATAAATATCAGCGACACATCTCTCAGAATGGTGAAGGCCAAGTCATCCGGTGCTGATGACAGCGCCGTACACGCGTAAACAGGACTCCATGTATGGTGCCAGGCCGGGGCACTGAGAACGAATCGAGAAAACACATCACCCACCTTCGACTAGAGAAATGGTCAGACCGGAACGATGAGGTGATGAAGTACTTCATTTCTGCCAGACTGGCACTCTGTGAAATTGACTGTCATTGGCCAGCGTTTATCTTCAGATCCGTCACATTCGTACGGTCGGTCGGTGTTGAAGGTTCCCGCCCGCGGGTATATATCGCCTTGGCTCCCGCTTCCGTCTCCGCGGGTCGCGCTGTGCTGTGGGTTCTGCGCACATAACCGGAGTTGTCCAGACAGTAGCGTCGGTTCGGACAGTTCGGATTTTGTAGAACAAATAGTATTCGGATAGACTGACGGACCAATCTCCGGGCAAACGAGTTATAACCAGAAGCAACAACCCCGTGATAAAATGCCCGGAAGTGTATGTCGCCTACGTCGGTAACAACTTTAATTTGTCCTTGATATTGCTGCCACATAGGGTCCGTGCTGCCAACTCAGGGATAAGTAAATAAACTTCACGACCTTTTTGATATAAAGGAATCGTGCATGAGACCAAATTGCAACAGCCAGAAAGCGATAACCCACTGAGTGATTGGCCGAATAAATGCCAGCTGGCACCTGTTGAAGTACTTCTCAGTATCGGAGACAGTGCGGTTATATTTGAAACACTTTGATCTGACCGCCTCTGTTCTCGAGGACTTGCGATGCAATATGCCGCTATCGCTTGTTTTCACGTTCCTAGATGTATATTTGAAGCGGATTTGTTATGATTTTTGTGATTTTTCTGGCTCTACCGAGGCTCTTTAGCAGCCGGGCTACCCTAGCCATGTGTCCACGCACTTCTATGGGGATTTCGATCCAATATCGATAGACGTCTGACGTACACAACGAGCCTTTACAGACTAACGACCAACTCTCGGTCATATAATGAAGGCGGGTCAACTGAAGGCGTTTTCAAGCCGTTGTAAGGTGTGAGTCGGACTGCCTAAATCAGCTGTGTGCCATTAGCTGACCCGGGCCCGTGCCGGTGCCGCGGCTGGGGTGAGAGCTGTCCTCCCCGGCCGTTCTTTACTGCTGCCGACAATGGGCGGGGGCGGGCCGGCGGCGGTCGGGTCGGAGCGGGGGCGGCGCCCGGCGGCAGCTGCCGGTAACGAGCTGGGAGCCGCCGCCGCCGCCCTGGCCGGCGGGTAATGAGCGAAAAACGGCCTTCCTGCCGCCGCCGCCGCCCACCCACCACAGGCACGGAGCGAGCGTCCAGATACTCACACAGAGGGAGAGAGGCGGGGTTTTACGGCAGCAGGTAGTTCGAGAGCAGGTTATATTTTCTGCCAGAATGCGGGTGGTCTAAACGTTCGGATTATAATTCCCTCAATCTAGATAGATAGAGATCTTCAGGCTGGCACAGAGGCAGCACGGGCAGGTGAAACCATCTCGACGACGTCCCGCGAAGAACCCCACTAAATACCAGAGCAATCGATTGCGATAGATCAGAAATACCGGAGCGTGAAAACACTGCCCGGGCTTGTTTAACCCCGCCCACCAATCATATCTGCGGCGATTACAAGCGCCGAGCCGCTCCGTCCCCCGTCTCTCCCGGACGCCATACGGATGGAGAGGGGGGAGGGTCGAACACCTCCGCCAACACCAATCACCGTCCAGTTATCTCCAATCACCTCCGATATCACCCCTCCAATCACCTCCGATATCACCCCTCCAATCACCGGAGCCGGGGTCCATCGGCTGTCAGCTGATCAGCGGCCCGGGCGGAGATGGGCCGGCGGTTATCGCCGGTATATCAGCCGGCCGATCAGAGCTGATCAGGGCTGTTGGCGACCACCTACCGGCGGGTAATCAGACAGAGGGGAACAGTTCACACCCCCGCCGCCGCGCCGGTACGTACCGGACAGGACAGGTGGATTAATGGACCGGGCCCGGGACACAGTTTATCGTGTTTGTGATGCACATTGAATCCAGCCGTGGGAGCGTTCTTATTGGCCATCGATCGTCTGATATTGCTCTGGTTACTTTTCGAACTAGACTATATGAGAGGGAATCTTGATCCGCCGTGCAGTATGAAGGAAAATGTCTATCATGCAATGGTGGGTGTTCGTACCACTGCCTGAGAATACCAGTGCATTACCGCTCCTGCGGTAATTATTCAATCCATCATAATCCAACCGAATACATCTCTACGTTCAAAACCAGAGACAAGCTCAATGAAATGGTCGCAACCCTCAGCTCTGAACGTTTTATTTTCGATTCGAACTTGTTGCTGAGGCCTGCGTCTTCCAACATTTCGTCGGGAGACCCCGGAGTCACACCCAGGGTCGACGGAGTGACATTTATTGCACTAGGTAACAATAACATATCTGACTAGAGTACGTCCACGGCGGGACAGGTAGCCTGCGCAGCCTACTGCGGTCACTGGAGAACAAGACGGCCCGCCCCGCGCGACGTGCAGCTGGCCCCGGCCGCACGTTTCTGACGACAGTCCGCTCTCCTGCCGGGTCTGCTGCGGCCCGCCAGCCTAGAGGCCCCGGCCGCGGCGCGAACCAGGCTCGGCTCCGACCGCAGAGGCAGAGGGCGCTCAGAGACCGAGCACGGCCGACGCGCACGCCGTGCTCGCCACGGCGGCTACGGCGGTACGGTGGTACTGCGGACCGCGACATCCGTATCCCGGGCGGCACCGCCGCCGCCGCCGGCCCGTGACACGAAACGAAGGCACGCAGCATCATTAGGGTCCGGTGGCTGCGGGGGGCGGCACGCGGCTCACGGAGCGGCGGCCAGCAGGGCGGGGATTAATGGTGGGCAGACCGCCCCCGCCGCCACCGTCACACGGCAGGATGGAATGAGCCGCGGAAGGCGTGACCAACGGAACCTGGGGCCTGGGTGGGGGAGGTGGGCAGACAGGGATGCCGCGCAGGGATCACTGGGCAGTACACTGGGAGTCCACTGACTGACTGACGGACCAACACGCGCCGGGCCGCGCCAGTATCGCCCCCATACAACAGTCTACACACGATACGCGGGCTGACATTAGAGCTGAGTGACGCCTGACGCATCACACAAACCTGACCATTACGCCACCAGGGACTGATCGACAGGACGCTCCAACTCAGACAATGACCTATATAAAAACAGCAACATAATCTGTATCGCACACACACGCACGCACGCACACGGTCCCATCACCACCCGCACCTCACGTTTGGCCGCACACGAACGCAGTTGCACTCCCGAGTCCCGCCCGGTTGAAGTTGTCGCCTCAAGACTCCCGGCCCGTGCAGACCTTCTGACGCGGCCAGATATGGGAAAACCGTCCAGAGCGGGGGTTTATAACCGCTCAGACTTCACAGACGACGCTGTTTGCGGATCGCATCACGGTACCTCGCGTTTGGGTCGACCGTTTCACCAGACACACGGCCATCTGGAGCCGCCCAGTACTATGAGCAGTGAGCAGCAATGCGCCACGGCCGGTCACCTCACTCCTCCTCTGCCACGCGCGGGCGCCTCCCACTGCACTGAGCACGGCACCTGGTCTCGGCGGACCGGGGCATCACCCGTCACCGGCCCGGCTGGAGTCCGCACTCACGCGTCCGACTCCTGCATCGTCTCCAGCTTCACCAGGTGGATCGGGTCCAGCTCCTCCGGTGCCGTCACCTCCGTCTCCGCCTCCCCGGCCGTCTCTGCCGGCGGCGGCGGCGGGGGCGGCGGCGGCGGAACGTCGGCGGGCTGAGACGCGTCCTCAGCGGCCGGGGCGGCTGGCGCCGGCGGGGGCGGGGGCGGCAGCTCCTCCTCGGGGCTGGACGGCGGCGTGGCGGGAGTGTGGATGATCTGAGGCTCGCTGCCGGGCGCGGTCGGTGAGCGCAGCGGCTCAGTGACGGCTGATACCGCCGCCTCGGCAGACACCGTGGCAGGCTTTGTCACGGTCACGGGCTTCTCGGCTGCCGCTGGCTCTGCCGGAGGAGGTGCAGCGTCGGTCACCGCCGCCGCCGCCGCCGGTGCCGCACTGTCTACTGCCGGCGCCTTGTCGGCAATGGTGGCAGCAGACGTGCCGTCGGTGGTGCTGGCAGCAGCCGTGTCGGTAGCAGCTGCGGAGGAGGTGGGGGCGGCTGGTTCATCGACGGAGCGCTGCCGGAACTCGCCCGGCGCCGTCTCGGTGCACGGTGTGGGCGCCGTGACCACGATCTGAGCCACACCCAGTGCCGCCAGCGCCGCTTCCTGCGTCTCCGCCGCCGCCCCAGAGGCAGCCTCCACAGCGCCGGCAGACCCGTCCTGCCGCAGACGACACAGTTAGATCGGGGTTCCTCCATACATACGCAGACACAGACAAACGAAGACAGACAGCAGACCCACTTCAAGTACTGAGGTATACTGAGCGGAGCAGAAGACCAGACAGTCTGCTTCAGGCAATCTACTTTAAAGAGCCTTACAAAGAATCAGTCATAAATCAGACAAACAACCATGAGACAATTTTACAATTTTACATCTTGGGACAATGGATATTTTATTCAAAGTTTCGATGCATGTTTACCGTATGCAAAATAAGCCCGACTTTGATCCCGCTGACGTGTCAGAATCTGTTCAAATGGTCGCACTACTCACCTCTGCTGTGACGTCGATCTGGACGTCAGTACAGGAGGCGGTCTCCGCTCCCGTCTGCACGGCGTCCGACCCTGCTCGGCGAGCCAGAGAGCAGAGCGTGAGTCAGGGCTGAGAGCACCTCCACAGGACACAGCCGTCACACACCGCCACCCTGACCCTGTAGAGTGTACCCGGGGGACTAGCTCCGGACGGTCAGTCAATTCCCACTGGAGAACAGCTGACGAAAAGATTATGATCTTTCTGTCTCTGGCGATCTTTCTGTCACTGTCACACGCCCGTGACACGACATGAGGTGATGAGAAAAGTGTTTACTGGTGAGGATTTTGAACACGACAGTGATGTATCACTGTCGGTTTCACTGGGTCAGTGCCGTGCCGGAGCTCTCGACGAACGTCACGGTGGGACACCGTCGGTCGATGTCCCCCCCCCCCCCCGGTCGGCCGCCCCGTGTCTCAGGTAAAGTAATACTCTCTGCTACTCCGCATAATGAGCGGTGAGATGGCGGGGCGTACCACAGAGACGGGCCACAGAGACGGGCCACAGAGACGGGCCACAGAGACGGGCCACAGAGACGGGCCACAGAGACGGGCCACAGAGACGGGCCACAGAGACGGGCCACAGAGACGGGCCACAGAGACGGGCCACAGAGACGGGCCACAGAGACGGGCCACAGAGACGGGCCACAGAGACGGGCCACAGAGACGGGCCACAGAGACGGGCCACAGAGACGGGCCACAGAGACACCACAGAGACGGGCCACAGAGACGGGCCACAGAGACGGGCCACAGAGACGGGCCACAGACACCACAGAGACGGGCCACAGAGACGGGCCACAGAGACGGGCCACAGAGACGGGGCATGCTAATTCAGACGGTGCCATTCGCCGGGCACGGCACAGGGCCGGAGCACGTCCCGGCGGCCGGCCGGAGCATGCTGGAGTCGTGTGAGGTGGCGGCGGGAATATGTGGGAGTCGTGTAAGGTGGCGGCAGGAATATGTGGGAGTCGTGTGAGGTGGCGGCAGGAATATGTGAGAGTCGTGTGAGGTGGCGGCAGGAATATGTTGGAGTCGTGTAAGGTGGCGGCAGGAATATGTGAGAGTCGTGTGAGGTGGCGGCAGGAATATGTTGGAGTCGTGTAAGGTGGCGGCAGGAATATGTGGGAGTCGTGTAAGGTGGCGGCAGGAATATGTGGGAGTCGTGTGAGGTGGCGGCAGGAATATGTTGGAGTCGTGTAAGGTGGCGGCAGGAATATGTGGGAGTCGTGTAAGGTGGCGGCAGGAATATGTGGGAGTCGTGTCGGAGCCGTGCCAAGGGACGCCGAGTGGGGTATGGCTGTATCGTTGGAAGATACGGCTGTACGGTAGCCGGCAGGTGGAAATAGCAGCGCGGTCGGCTCATTGAACAGCGGAGAACTGGATAGTCTACCCGGGGACGGGACTGAGCAGACTGAGCAGACTGCAGCAGGCAGTGTCTGGCGACTACCAGGTGCTGGTACCGGTTACAGCGCGGCGGGAGGCGCGGCGGGAGTGTATCGGGAGGATACCCGGTGTCGGAGGACCGCTGCTATGAGAGCTGCTGGTACCGGTTACAGCGCGGCGGGAGGCGCGGCGGGAGTGTATTGGGAGGATACCAGGTGTCGGAGGACCGCTGCTATGAGAGGTGCTGGTACCGGTTACAGCGCGGCGGGAGGCGCGGCGGGAGTGTATCGGGAGGATACCCGGTGTCGGTGGACCGCTGCTATGAGAGCTGCTGGTACCGGTTACAGCGCGGCGGGAGGCGCGGCGGGAGTGTATCGGGAGGATACCCAGTGTCGGAGGACCGCTGCTATGAGAGCTGCTGGTACCGGTTACAGCGCGGCGGGAGGCGCGGCGGGAGTGTATCGGGAGGATACCCGGTGTCGGAGGACCGCTGCTCGGCTTTGTAGGGAGATCAGCGACAGTCGTGTACGAGCGGTCCAGACCAGACCAGACCGGTCATACGGTCGACCGCAAGGCAACCGAGAATGTGCACACAAGGTGCCTGACAAGAGCATCGCTTACCTTGACAGAGCACATTTAACACGGCAGTGACGGTACAGAACGTTGGTCAGTGACGGTACAGAACGGACGGGGTGGACCGTCATCACTGTCACGGGGGGGGGGGGGGGGGGGGGGGCAGTGTAGTGTCGATATCACACAAACCGACCCGATACACTGACCAGCCAGTGTCAGATATTGATCAGTGAACGATGAACATGACTCGCTCCCTCGAACCAGCTCAAATACGAGACAAGTCACACACAGCTGAGGAAAGTACGACTGAGAGCGTGGAGCAAGTAACGATGTACCATCGGACGGCCCACCAGCCAGGTTCACTCTCACGCAACCCGACATGTCAATCACCTATCATTGCCTCGCATTAGGACGGAAGCTGGCAGGCGACGACTTCGCTATCGCGGCGTCAAAATGCTGAATAAGGCAAAAGTTCATGTGAGCGATCGCCACTTCCGCACAACTCTTAAGCGTGAGCTACTGTCGCGGAACTCAGCTGGCGAATGATTGTGTATGAACGAATGGGTGTTTGAATGGTGTTGTGTATACGGTATCCGACTAGTTTAAGATGACGTGCAACATTGAAAAGCCGCCTTGTCGTGGATATGATGCAAATATATCTGATCTGATCTGATCTGATCTGATCTGATCTTATCTGATCTGATGCACAGTCGGAGAGCAGTGGTGCGGTGTAAGCGACGCAGTTGAAAAGGAAGCAGAAAAAAACACACAGTACATACACGACCAACAGAAGGCGAGCAGAAAGGCAGCGAGCACTCCGATCGACACAGAGACGCGTCTCCCCCTCTCACCTGCGGTCTGGTGGTCGCCTTTCGAGCGGTACGTCCGCTGCTGCTCTTTCGACAATGCCAACTCAAAACCGGGCGAGCAATACGAATAAGACACCACTGAAAACGAAACGAACGAAATGACTGACGCTGGAGAACTGAGGCGCGCAGTCCAGCCGCCGTGTGCTGCAATGCTCGCATCAGCACACATGACACACATAAACAAACGCACCGACACACACACAGACACGCGCACTAACCGGCCGGAAGGCCGAGCCTAGCGGTCAAAACCTGACAAACACTGGCCATAAAATCTCGGACACATCAGAATTGATGTAATAGGTAAGTTGAGCAATACACATTTGAGATGTTGATGGCAAAGCTATGGGACGTTTGTTCCTTGTGTTCATTGCATGAAGATGTATCCGAAATTTTTGTAGCGACTAGCAAGTATATATATATTTTTTTTCCATCTCTACTATGCTCTCGCATTGCAAATACTTAGACCGTGCATAGATGCCGATTTTTTAGAGTAACAACAAGATCCGTTTATGGCTTAAATCAAAATTAATACTTCACTTCATTTCGACACTTGTCACAACAGGGTCGTTGGGGGCAACAGTGTCTAGGGCAATGCCTTCTTTAAAGGTAGTTCACATTTAACATGGGGTTTTGAACTGAGATAGCAGATTTGTAGAGCAGATTGAAAAACGGGTTGTGGTGAAAGAATTACCTCGCTACGCTAAGTAATTTTGACACAGGACTAGTGGGCCCCTTTTAGAAGACGCTGTTTCGTGCCCTGATCGGGGCACGCAACTTGTTTCGGGTCCTCACAACGGTTGTTTACGTTACAAGCAGGCAGCAGCCTGCGTATATATGCCTACAGTTCGTCGTTATTGTGTGCAATAATTTCCATATCCAAGCTACCATATGCATGACGTCATAATTGTCATGAAGTTTGTTTATGGCCATGAAGGAGAAAAGAGAAACATGCCCATTTTTCGACGGATATCCATCTATCGTCCAAACAAATGCCATATTCGTTTTTTTCAGCTCGAAATACCTCGTATAGCCAAATTTCAAGACAACTTGCAAGGTGACCTATTCCCTTCAAGGGGTATACTTTATGTTTAGGAAGTTTTTGACAGCATTTGAACTATTTATACGTTGCTTTATTTTCCTTTTAAAAGTATCAGGGTTAGCAAGGGTATCTGGCAAAGCAAATGATTGACCGGACAGATATATACAACTGATTTGACATTGACAGCAAGTCCAACACTGTTGACTTCAAAAATCTATCGCGTGCTTCACCGCCGAGATAGCTCAAAACATGCATACCCAAACTACACCTGCAGTATTGCAAACTGACACAGATAGGGAGATACACCACTGAATGCGCTGCCAGCATGCTAACTTGGATACCGCGAAGCTGAACCTGCACCTGATACGTATGTATATGTAGATAGGCGCACTACGGCACGGCACGGCAGACCGACGGACAACGACCACTGCCAGGACTGCGGACAGGCGGGAGGGCACGAGCCAAACGCAGCTGCCGCGGCGCCCAGACACGACCGGCCACTGGCCAGCGGCGGGAGGCTGAACCAACAGACCTACCGACCTGGCATTTCACGCATTGCAAAGGCATGCAGCTTTAATTGAAAGGTCTGCGGCTCGTCGTTTACACGGCATACATTTCCAGGTCCGTAGGCTGTCGATTCTACCGTACGCAGCTGGCCGTGAGACGGCAAGCGGGTGACTGACGCTCTACTTGCTAAAGTGAGAGACTAACCAGAGCGGTGCATATGCCAACCTCTGAACTATCTGTACCACACTCCATGTGACAGTTGTGCGAGTGTACGGTCTGAGCCAGTGTGATATCAGTGTGTCTGTGTATTGTCAGCCAGCGAGACAGCCAGGGCCCAGATCATTTGGCTACCCCCCCCCCCCCTCTCACCCAATATCGCAGATCAATCATACGCCACCCCTCCCCCTCCCCACACACACACACACACAGCTCCGTACTGTGATTTACCCACCCCACCGCGCGCGGTGATATTTCTGGAGGCAATTTCGGCGCTGTCAGCGTCGGCCGGTGACGACGAGTGGCGCATAATGCGGCACAGGTAAAAACCGCCGGCCCGCCGCCGGCCCGCCGTCCGCCCGCCGCCGGCCGGCACGGCGTTGGTTCGCTCCCACGAGTCGCAGGGATGGCCGCTGCCATGTGTGAAATCGCGCTCCATGTCGCTCTGATGGAGCGGCCGTCGCCGAACAGAGGCCCGGTCTCGCCGGTCTGTCACGCCACATCCCGGGACATGTCACGCCACATCCCAGGCCCTGTCACACCACATCCCGGGACCTGTCACGCCACATCCCGGGACCTGTCACACCACATCCCGGGACCTGTCACGCCACATCCCAGGACCTGTCACGCCACATCCCGGGACCTGTCACGCCACATCCCGGGACCTGTCACGCCACATCCCGGGGCCTGTTACGCCACATCCCGGGGCCTGTGACGCCACATCCCAGGACCTGTCACGCCACATCCCAGGACCTGTCATGCCACATCCCGGGACCTGTCACGCCACATCCCCGGGTCTGTCACGCCACATCCCGGGACCTGTCACGCCACATCCCGGGGCCTGTCACGCCACATCCCAGGACCTGTGACGCCACATCCCAGGATCTGTCACGCCACATCCCGGGACCTGTCACGCCACATCCCGGGTCTGTCATGCCACATCCCGGGACCTGTCACGCCACACCCCGGGGCATGTCACGCCACATCTCGGAGCCTGTCACGCCACATCCCAGGACCTGTGACGCCACATCCCAGGACCTGGCACGCCACATCCCGGGACCTGTCACGCCACATCCCGGGACCTGTCACGCCACATCCCGGGACCTGTCACACCACATCCCAGGACCTGGCACGCCACATCCCGGGACCTGGCACGCCACATTCCGGGACCTGTCACGCCACATCCCGGGACCTGGCACGCCACATCCCGGGACCTGTCACACCACATCCCGGGACCTGTCACGCCACATCCCAGGACCTGTGACGCCACATCCCGGGACCTGTGACGCCACATCCCGGGACCTGTCACGCCACATCCCGGGACTGTCATGCCACATCCCAGGACCTGTCACGCCACATCCCGGGGCCTGTGACGCCACATCCCAGGACCTGTCACGCCACATCCCGGGACCTGTCACGCCACATCCCGGGACTGTCATGCCACATCCTGGGATCTGTCACACCACATCCCGGGGCCTGTCACACCACATCCCGGGGCCTGTCACACCACATCCCGGGATCTGTCACGCCACATCCCAGGACATGTCACGCCACATCCCGGGACCTGTCACGCCACATCCCGGGGCCTGTCACGCCACATCCTGGGATCTGTCACACCACATCCTGGGGCTCCAACCCCTACCGGTCAGCACCAGCTGTACAGAGGACGTCCGATCAGACCAGGGAACGCTGGCACAATCGACGGTGTTACCGTGGTCACGGCGCTCACCAGTGATAGACCACGGAGGAATCTGAGACACAACTTCCCGACCCGTGGCTGACGATAACCGGAGCTTTGCAAATACAGTCCGACAGATACACGCCGAAATGAACGGTCTGTATCATATATAATACCCCGACGGCCTTAACGGTGTCAGCCCCAGCTCAGTTTAACCGGATCAGTTGCCGTGGTCTTGCAACCCGCTCGGCGCCCGCCCTCCCACCGTACTGACGGCATCTGACAGAACTCTGCTTTGCGTCAGTCGGCGTATCAGTTTGTGTACCGGTCATTTGGCTGACCTGTGACCTGCTGTTCTGGTGCTGCTCTCTCCGTGGTGTGTATGTGTGTGTGTGAGTGTATGTGTATGTGTATGTGTATGTGTATGTGTATGTGTATGTGTATGTGTATGTGTATGTGTATGTGTATGTGTATGTGTATGTGTATGTGTATGTGTATGTGTATGTGTATGTGATGTGTTTTACGACCTAGTCAACGCGGCTATTGCTGACTATGTGCCTACAGTGTACCTAGGTGCTCGTTTTCCGCCATTGTTTGATCGTGACGTGAAGTCTGCCCTGCGTCTTAAAGAGACATCCTTTAAACGTAAAAGATCCTCTCCCTCTCCAGAAAACGCACGAGCATTTTCGCAAGCGAGATCCGATTTCAAATCACTCGCAAACTTTAAATATCGCAAATATCTTAAGGGACTCGTGCATGACTTCAAGGACAACCCTAAACGTTTTTGGTCCTTTATTAAATCGCTGAAATCATCATCCCACTCTACATACTCCAGTTCTTATGCACGGTGGAAACAGCTTCACTGGTGATTCCGAGAGAGCGGCTTGCTTTAACCAGTGCCTTGCCCAAAAGTTTTCTGACCCTCATGTTGGCACGTTGCCAATCGCTCCAGACCTAAACGTACCAAATTTAAACGAATTTGACTTTCCGCAGGGGAAGGTCGAGCGCCTACTTCTCAACCTTGACAGGCACAAGGCATGCGGTCCGGACAGACTCAGTGCTCGCATTTTAAGGGAATGTGCTCGAGAGCTGGCCGTCCCGATCGAGATGCTGTGCCGCTTATCGGTCGAGCAGGGCGTCTTTCCAGCCCGTTGGAAACAAGCCAATGTCATACCGGTTCACAAGAAGGGAGATAAAAAACGACCAGAAAACTATCGGCCCATCTCCCTTTTACCACTCTGCTCAAAGGTGCTGGAGAAGGTTGTTTACGACTGACTGCCTGATTGAGCATTGCCGTCCCGTTTTGCCTGCCAACCAACACGGATTTATGCCAAAACGTTCGTGCGTGACCAACCTGACCTGCTTCCTGAATGATGCCTGGGGCTCTATAGCCGAGGGGAAACAGCTGGACGCCGTGTACACCGACTACTCGTCCGCGTTTACAAGTGTGAATCACCAACTGTTGTTGCACAAAATGAAGCACTCATTCAACGTGAAAGACCGTACATACTCGTGGCTTCGCTCATACCTGTTAAACCGTAGTCAGCGAGTGGTAGTAAACGGGAAACACTCACCGTGGACTCCAGTGTTATCGGGCGTCCCAGAAGGTAGTATCTGCGGCCCCCTGTTATTTATCTGTTTTACCGCCGATATACCACTCCACATAAAAAGTGGATGCACAATGTATGCTGATGACGTTAAGCTGTATACGCCGGTCCGCTGTGAGGACGATGCTCGCAATCTTCAGTCTGACATCGACTCTCTTGTACATTGGTCACGTGTGTGGGGGCTAAGTTTGAACCCGGCCAAGTGCCACGTAATATCGTTCACCTTGCGCACCTCGCCTGTCTTAGCGGCCTACACAATGGATGGTGTTACACTAGAGCGTCATGCACAGGTGCGCGACTTGGGAGTCATCTTAGACTCAAAGTTGAACT
>JAXIVJ010005062.1:0-40000 GCA_036785665.1 Chirona hameri
AAGAAGAGAGAATTAGCTTGTCCGGAGGATGTATGAGTGAGTAGCCCAAATGAGGAACTTGTGCTGCACTCGATCGACCCGCACCGTGTGGAGGTTGGCGCACTATAATAATGGATCATTAGAAAAGGTTCCAACAGCAGTAATAAATACACAGCTATCACAGGAATTCTTTCAGCCTTCTGGTCATCCAATTAGCTCTGGCTATATTAAGTGAGCCCCTCTGCTTGTCAGCGTTGAACTGCCAGATCGGCAGGTTCAAACCACCCAGCCAGTGTTGCTCCAATGAATGACTACTCGGTTGGTCACCCACGCGATCTGCCCAGCAATCCAGAAAATGAAGCCGATTACCATTCTGCAGTCAATCCCAGACTGCGGCCAGACTGCCAGTTAATCCAGACTGCGGCCAGACTGCCAGTTAATCCCAGACTGCGGCCAGACTGCCAGTCAAGCCCCCCAGACTGCCAGTCAGCCCCAGACTGCCAGTCAGCCCCAGACTGGCCAGTCAATCCCAGACTGCGGGCAGACTGCCAGGTCAGCCTCCAGACTGCCAATCAGCCCCAGACTGCGGCCAGACTGCCAGTCAGCCCCCCAGACTGCGTCCAGACTGCCAGTCAGCCCCAGACTGCCAGCCAATCTCAGACTGCGGGCAGACTGCCAGTCAGCCCCAGACTGCGGCACAAGGACTGCCAGTCAATCCCAGACAGCGACCAGAACTGGCCAGTTAATCCCAGACTGCGGCCAGGACTGCAGTTAATCCCAGACTGCGGCCAGACTGCCAGTCATTCCCAGACTGCCGGCCAACTGCCAGTCAATCCTCAGACTGCGGCCAGACTGCCAGTCAGCCCCAACGTGCCAGTCAGCCCCAGACTGCCAGCCAATCTCAGACTGCGGTCAGACTGCCAGTCAGCCCCAGACTGCGTCCAGACTGCCAGTCAATCCCAGACTGCGGTCAGACTGCAGTCAGTCCCAGACTGCCAGTCAATCCCAGACTGCGGCCCATCATTCCGTCTACCAAGCGAAGCGAATTCACTCGCCAGTTTCCAGAACGAGTCCCTGCAACAAAAGTTTTCGCCTCATTCAGCCACATCGGAATTGCGCCAACTTAGCCTCGGGGCGCCATCCGCGAGTGTGATCGCCGACAAACATGGCCGCAGTCGGCCGTTTATAGGCCGCGCCGCCGCCCGGCCGACACACTGCAGACGCCGCCGCAGCTCCCGCCCCAGTCCGACACACTGCAGACGCCGCCGCAGCTCCCGTCCCAGTCCGACACACTGCAGACGCCGCCGCAGCTCCCGCCCCAGTCCGACACACTGCAGACGCCGCCCCGCCAGCTCCCGCCCTCAGTCCGACACACTGACAGACGCCGCCGCAGCTCCCGTCCCAGTCCGACACACTGCAGACGCCGCCGCAGCTCCCGCCCCAGTCCGACACAACTGCAGACGCCGCCGCAGCTCCCGCCCCAGTCCGACACACTGCAGACGCCGCCGCAGCTCCCGCCCCCAGTCCGACACACTGCAGACGCCGCCGCAGCATCCCGCCCCAGTCCGACAGACTCCTGACCCGACCAGAGGGCGCCAGACCCGACCAGAGGAGCCCAGACCCGACCATAAGGCGCCAAGACCCGACCAGAGGCGCCTAGCCCCGACCAGAAACGCCAAGACCCGACCATAGAAGCCCAGACCCGACAGAGGCGCCCAGACCCCGAACAGAGGAGCACAGACCCAGGCAAGAGGCGCCCAGACCCGACCAGAGGCGCCCAGACCCGACAGAGGCGCCAGACCCGACCAGAGGCGCCATACCCGACCAGAGGAGACCCAGGGAGTGTCCAGAGGAGCAGACCCGACCAGCCGACCAGAGGGCCCCGACCTGACCAGAGGCCCCCACACCCGACCAGAGGCGCCCAGACCCGACCAGAGGAGACCAGGCCGACCAGAGGCGCCAGGACCCGACCAGAGGCGCCCAGACCCGACCAGAGGGAGCCAGAAGACCCGACTAGGCGCCCAGACCCGAACAGAGGAGCCCAGACCCGGACCATGACGGAGCCCAGAGACCCGACACAGAGGCGCCGAGACCCGACCAGAGGCGCCCAGGAGCGACCAGAGGAGCCCAGACCCGACCAGAGGAGCTCAGACCCGACCAGAGGAGCCCAGGAGCGACCAGACGAGCTCAGACCCGACCAGAGGAGCCCCAGACCCGACCAGAGGCGCCCAGGAGCGACCAGAGGAGCCCAGACCCGACCAGAGGCGCCAGACCCGACAGAGGGAGCCCAAGAGCGACCAGAGGAGCCCATCCCGACCAGAGGCCCTCACCAGACCCGACCCAGAGGAGCACAGACCCGACCAGAGGAGCACAGACCCGACAGAGGAGCCCAGCCCCGACCCAGAGGCGCCCAGGAGCGACCAGAGGAGCACAGCCGCGGCCAGCAGCGGCACCTGCCCGGCCGCGCCGTCCAGTCCATGCACAGAATCCGACCATCCGACGCCGCGCTGTTTTCGCCGCGCCGCTGCCGTCAGAGCGCCGTTATCGCCGCCGCTGATTGATGCGCAGGCGGCGATAGCGGCGCGGCGACGCTCATCACTGAGGCATTAATGGCGCGGCGGCGACGTGCGGCGCGGGAGAGGCCAGACGAGGCGTCGTTCCGGCTGCCATCCGGAGCAGGCCGATTCAGGCCGATTCCGCCGCCACATCAAGGGGTGCAACCCACACAAGCTGCCTCGTACCTCACCGGACCAGCATCCTCCGTCACCAAATACCGCTCGCAGTGCTACAAAAGCGATCCATACGATTTTTCGATACGGTTAGAATGCTGAATAGTTCCATGTGGTTTTGGCGTTTCTAAACGTCACTAAACAGACGGAGCCAACGATGCGATAACAAACGACTGATTTTAATCATTTCATACAATCAAATATGTTTTCACTTACCCAGCGCCCTGCCCTCCCTGCCCCCTCACAATTCAGCGCCCTGCCCTCCTGCCCACCCACAATCAGCGCCTGCCCTCCCTGCCTCCCACCACAATTCAGTGCCTGCCCTCCCTGCCCCCACCACAATTCAGCGCCCCTGCCCTCCCTGCCCCCACCACAATTCAGCGCCCTGCCTCCCTGCCCCCACCCACATTCAGCGCGCCCCTGCCCTCCCTGCCTCCCACTCACAAATTCAGTGTTCCTGCCCTCCCTGCCCCCACACAATTCAGTGCCCTGCCCTCCCTGCCCCCACCACAATTCAGCTGCTGCCCTGCCCTCCCTGCTCCTGCCCACTCACAATTCAGTGCCCTGCCCTCCCTGCCCCCACCACAATTCAGTGCCCTGCCCTCCCCTGCCCCCACCACAAATCAGCGCCCTGCTCCCTCCCCTGCCTCCCACCACAATTCAGTGCCTCGCCTCCTGCCTCCCACCACAATTCATGTGCACCTGCCCTCCTCTGCCCCCACCACAATTCAGCGGCCCGTACGGCCCCCACGATACCTGGCCACCACTGCCGCCCGCGGATCGCTCAAATCCCGAGTTTACGAGCCGGAGGCGTGGGGCGCAGCACATATCGCGTCTCTCGTCAACGAGCCACTGGCGGTCAGCCGCTACCTACCGCACCAACACCACGGTCCGCCCTGGTCCCCAGCAGCGGAGGCCGCGGCTCTGACTGGAGGAAGATAGTCCCCGAGTCCCGCCGCCACAGCAGCGGAGGCCGCGGCTCTCACTGGAGGCAGATAGACGGAAGTCCCCGCCGCCACAGCAGCGGAAGGCCGCGCTTTCACTGGAGGCAGATAGACGGAGTCCCGCCGCCACAGCAGCGGAGGCCGCGGCTCTCACTGGAGGGCAGATAGTCCCCGAGTCCCGCCGCCACAGCAGCGGAGGCCGCGGCTCTCACTGGAGGCAGATAGTTTCCGAGTCCCGTCGCCACAGCAGCGGAGGCCGCGGCTCTCACTGGAGGCAGATAGACGGAGTCCCGCCGCCACAGCAGCGGAGGCCGCGGCTCTCACTGGAGGCAGATAGACAGAGTCCCGCCGCCACAGCAGCGGAGGCCGCGGCTCTCACTGGAGGCAGATAGACGGAGTCCCGCCGCCACAGCAGCGGAGGCCGCGGCTCTCACTGGAGGCAGATAGTCCCCGAGTCCCGCCGCCACAGCAGCGGAGGCCGTGGCTCTCACTGGATACAGATAGACGGAGTCCCGCCGCCACAGCAGCGGAGGCCGCGGCTCTCACTGGAGGCAGATAGACGGAGTCCCGCCGCCACAGCAGCGGAGACCGCGGCTCTCACTGGAGGCAGATAGACGGAGTCCCGCCGCCACAGCAGCGGAGGCCGCGGCTCTCACTGGAGGCAGATAGACGGAGTCCCGCCGCCACAGCAGCGGAGGCCGCGGCTCTCACTGGAGGCAGATAGACAGAGTCCCGCCGCCACAGCAGCGGAGGCCGCGGCTCTCACTGGAGGCAGATAGACGGAGTCCCGCCGCCACAGCAGCGGAGGCCGCGGCTCTCACTGGAGGCAGATAGACGGAGTCCTGCCGCCACACTCGCCGAACGGACACACGTGACAAACAAAATCGACCAGAAACCCGCCGCAAAACTACGGAAATTCAAATTAATGTCACGGAAAACGGAAAATATACGTTTTTTCTTATCGACAGCCACCGTGCACAGCACGTCTGAGGGCTTTCTATAGGCAGATGTTATAAGCAAATTCTTTCTAGAAGCAAATACTTCCCGCTGCTATTTTTCGTTGCATGAATTCTGTGATCCGCTGGCAGGTTTGGCGGCTGTTTTTCCGCCGACCGCGAGCGGGCGTGCCGCTGGCCGTCACTGCTGGCAGAGGGATGAGACACTGAGACGGCGCGGCGATGAGTGGTGGCACGGCAGGGACCGGCGGCAGCCGCACAGCTTTCTCCTCGGAAAATAACGGGCCGGCGGCCGGGCCGTCCGGGGCGCGCCCGGTGGCCATCGCTTCTGGTTATGGCTGATCGCTTTCAGGGGTCGGTGCATAGTGGCTATTTTTGAGAAGCGCTGGGCCTTCGTCGCCCACATCACGTCAATCAACCATAACTATTAATTATATGAAACGAATACCAGTCACTGAGGAAATTAACTCGTCAGGTTTACGGCAAAACACCGTCGTAACCATGGCCAGTCAGCACCATAAGGTTCAACTCCCAGGCATATTTGACATACGGCGTAGTTGTAAAAAGCCAGCTGTAAAACAGCCAACGGTAGTGAAAAGATGGTCGACAAACAGCTCACTAACGGCCGATTCCAGTTTGGCTGAACTGTCGGCGTGACACCACCGGGACACGGGAGCTCACGGTAGAGGTCCGATATGATCCACTCACTTCACCTCCCCCCCCCACACACCGACACCCGATCGCCACTGGGCTGTGCTAGGCTGTGCTGGGCTGTGCTGTGCTGTGCTGTGCTGTGCTGTGCTGGGCTGTGCTGTGCTGGGCTGTGCTGGGCTGTGCTGGGCTGTGCTGGGCTGTGCTGGGCTGTGCTGGGCGTCTCCGGGCTGCTCCAGTCCGGTGTGGTGAGTGGTGGCGTGATGACGCCTCCCGGCATCGGGGACATTGTCGAACCACAGCTACACGAGCGGACATGTGACGCTGACGTCACATGTCCGCTCGCAGGACAGACGGTCTGACGTCACACATTCCGAGGACGGGCAGGACAGACGGTCTGACGTCACACATTCCGAGGACGGGCAGGACAGACGGTCCGACGCCACACATTCCAAGGACGGGCAGGACAGACGGTCCGACGTCACACATTCCGAGGACGGGCGGGACAGACGGTACGACGTCATACATTCCGAGGGCGGGCAGGACAGACGGTCCGACGTCACACATTCCGAGGACGGGCAGGACAGACGGTCTGACGTCACACATTCCGAGGACGGGCAGGACAGACGGTCCGACGTCCGCCGGACTCATGCGTTATGTATGAGTGTCGCGCTGCTCACCTCAATGTCGCCCTCCTCGTCGCTCTCGGCAAAGTCGGCCACAAACTCCCGCTCCAGCTCCTCCTCCAGCTCCTGTTCCTCCCCATCCTCCTCCTCAGCCTCGGCGTCCTCCTCCTCGTCGCTCTCCACGCCCTCCTTCGACAGTACCTTGTCGAACGTCGCCTGAGGGAAGTTGTACACGTCCCCGTACTGAAACAGAGGCGAGGAGGGAGTGTTAGTCCAGTACTGAAACAGGGGTGCGCGCGCGGGGGGGGGGGGGGGGGGGGGGGGGGGCTCAGTCGACCGGCTCCGGCAGCGCAGTCATCAGGGAATGGCACCATCGGTGGCACATCAGCTGCGCCAGCCCCTCCCGAGTAGTGAGCCTTCAGTCCGTCAGCTCCAGTCACTGCCATCCCTCAGTCCGTCAGCTCCAGTCACTCCATCCCTCAGTCCGTCAACTCCAGTCACTCCCTCCCTCAGTCCGTCAGCTCAGTCATTGCCGCCCTCATACGTCAGGTCCAGTCATTACCATCCCTCAGTCCGTCAGCTCAGTCATTGCCGCCCTCATACGTCAGGTCCAGTCATTGCCATCCCTCAGTCTCGTCAGTCACTGATGCCCCTCAGTCTCGTCAGTCACTGCCGCCCCTCAGTCTCGTCAGTCACTGCCGCCCCTCAGTATCGTCAGCTCAGTCACTACCACCCCTCAGTCTCGTCAGAAGCCTGTCGGTCAATCCGGCGGTGGGCGGTTTCATTCGCGCTGTGACCACAGCCGTGACGGCCAGATCCAGTCGCCTCCCGTGACGGCGCTGAGACCACAGCCGTGACGGCCAGATTCAGTCGCCTCCCGCCACAGCCGTGACGGCCAGATCCAGTCGCCTCCCGTCACAGCCGTGACGGCCAGATCCAGTCGCCTCCCGTGACAGCCGTGACGGCCAGATCCAGTCGCCTCCCGTGACAGCCGTGACGGCCAGATCCAGTCGCCTCCCGTGACAGCGGCGAGGCTGTGCATCCAGCAGCTCCGGTGGCGTGCACTGATGTTAGCTTCACTATGGGTTTACACATTCTTACGTAGCAAGATCGCGACATACTAGAAGCTAAAAACACTAAGGATCACAGATTCGGCGTGCTCCTCCTCGTCGCTATAGGATCACAGACTCGGCGTGCTCCTCCTCGTCGCTATAGGATCACAGACTCGGTGTGCTCCTCCTCGTCGCTATAGGATCACAGACTCGGCGTGCTCCTCCTCGTCGCTATAGGATCACATATTCGGTGTGCTCCTCCTCGTCGCTATAAGATCACAGATTCGGTGTGCTCCTCCTCGTCGCTATAGGATCACAGATTCGGTGTGCTCCTCCTCGTCGCTATAGGATCACAGACTCGGCGTGCTCCTCCTCGTCGCTATAGGATCACAGATTCGGTGTGCTCCTCCTCGTCGCTATAGGATCACAGATTCGGTGTGCTCCTCCTCGTCGCTATAGGATCACAGATTCGGTGTGCTCCTCCTCGTCGCTATAAGATCACAGATTCGGTGTGCTCCTCCTCGTCGCTATAGGATCACAGACTCGGCGTGCTCCTCCTCGTCGCTATAGGATCACAGACTCGGCGTGCTCCTCCTCGTCGCTATAGGATCACAGATTCGGTGTGCTCCTCCTCGTCGCTATAGGATCACAGATTCGGTGTGCTCCTCCTCGTCGCTATAGGATCACAGATTCGGCGTGCTCCTCCTCGTCGCTATAGGATCACAGATTCGGTGTGCTCCTCCTCGTCGCTATAGGATCACAGACTCGGCGTGCTCCTCCTCGTCGCTATAGGATCACAGACTCGGTGTGCTCCTCCTCGTCGCTATAGGATCACAGATTCGGTGTGCTCCTCCTCGTCGCTATAGGATCACAGATTCGGTGTGCTCCTCCTCGTCGCTATAGGATCACAGACTCGGCGTGCTCCTCCTCGTCGCTATAGGATCACAGACTCGGCGTGCTCCTCCTCGTCGCTATAGGATCACAGACTCGGCGTGCTCCACCTCGTCGCTATAGGATCACAGACTCGGCGTGCTCCTCCTCGTCGCTATAGGATCACAGATTCGGTGTGCTCCTCCTCGTCGCTATAGGATCACAGACTCGGCGTGCTCCTCCTCGTCGCTATAGGATCACAGATTCGGTGTGCTCCTCCTCGTCGCTATAGGATCACAGACTCGGCGTGCTCCTCCTCGTCGCTATAGGATCACAGACTCGGCGTGCTCCTCCTCGTCGCTATAGGATCACAGACTCGGTGTGCTCCTCCTCGTCGCTATAGGATCACAGATTCGGTGTGCTCCTCCTCGTCGCTATAGGATCACAGACTCGGCGTGATACTCCTCGTCGCTATAGGATCACAGACTCGGTGTGCTCCTCCTCGTCGCTATAGGATCACAGATTCGGTGTGCTCCTCCTCGTCGCTATAGGATCACAGACTCGGCGTGCTCCTCCTCGTCGCTATAGGATCACAGACTCGGCGTGCTCCTCCTCGTCGCTATAGGATCACAGACTCGGTGTGCTCCTCCTCGTCGCTATAGGATCACAGATTCGGTGTGCTCCTCCTCGTCGCTATAAGATCACAGATTCGGTGTGCTCCTCCTCGTCGCTATAGGATCACAGA
This sequence comes from Chirona hameri, assembly GCA_036785665.1. Lineage (NCBI taxonomy): Eukaryota > Metazoa > Arthropoda > Thecostraca > Balanomorpha > Balanidae > Chirona > Chirona hameri. The sequence continues at coordinate 8,553 of JAXIVJ010005062.1, forward strand.
TTCGGTGTGCTCCTCCTCGTCGCTATAGGATCACAGACTCGGCGTGCTCCTCCTCGTCGCTATAGGATCACAGATTCGGTGTGCTCCTCCTCGTCGCTATAGGATCACAGATTCGGTGTGCTCCTCCTCGTCGCTATAGGATCACAGATTCGGTGTGCTCCTCCTCGTCGCTATAAGATCACAGATTCGGTGTGCTCCTCCTCGTCGCTATAGGATCACAGACTCGACGTGCTCCTCCTCGTCGCTATAGGAGCACAGACTCGGCGTGCTCCTCCTCGTCGCTATAGGATCACAGATTCGGTGTGCTCCTCCTCGTCGCTATAGGATCACAGATTCGGTGTGCTCCTCCTCGTCGCTATAGGATCACAGATTCGGCGTGCTCCTCCTCGTCGCTATAGGAGCACAGATTCGGTGTGCTCCTCCTCGTCGCTATAGGATCACAGACTCGGCGTGCTCCTCCTCGTCGCTATAGGATCACAGACTCGGTGTGCTCCTCCTCGTCGCTATAGGATCACAGATTCGGTGTGCTCCTCCTCGTCGCTATAGGATCACAGATTCGGTGTGCTCCTCCTCGTCGCTATAGGATCACAGACTCGGCGTGCTCCTCCTCGTCGCTATAGGATCACAGACTCGGCGTGCTCCTCCTCGTCGCTATAGGATCACAGACTCGGCGTGCTCCTCCTCGTCGCTATAGGATCACAGACTCGGCGTGCTCCTCCTCGTCGCTATAGGATCACAGATTCGGTGTGCTCCTCCTCGTCGCTATAGGATCACAGACTCGGCGTGCTCCTCCTCGTCGCTATAGGATCACAGACTCGGTGTGCTCCTCCTCGTCGCTATAGGATCACAGATTCGGTGTGCTCCTCCTCGTCGCTATAGGATCACAGACTCGGCGTGCTCCTCCTCGTCCCTATAGGATCACAGACTCGGCGTGCTCCTCCTCGTCGCTATAGGATCACAGACTCGGCGTGCTCCTCCTCGTCGCTATAGGATCACAAACTCGGTGTGCTCCTCCTCGTCGCTATAGGATCACAGATTCGGTGTGCTCCTCCTCGTCGCTATAGGATCACAGACTCGGCGTGCTCCTCCTCGTCGCTATAGGATCACAGATTCGGCGTGCTCCTCCTCGTCGCTATAGGATCACAGACTCGGTGTGCTCCTCCTCGTCGCTATAGGATCACAGATTCGGTGTGCTCCTCCTCGTCGCTATAAGATCACAGATTCGGTGTGCTCCTCCTCGTCGCTATAGGATCACAGACTCGACGTGCTCCTCCTCGTCGCTATAGGATCACAGACTCGGCGTGCTCCTCCTCGTCGCTATAGGATCACAGATTCGGTGTGCTCCTCCTCGTCGCTATAGGATCACAGATTCGGTGTGCTCCTCCTCGTCGCTATAGGATCACAGATTCGGCGTGCTCCTCCTCGTCGCTATAGGATCACAGATTCGGTGTGCTCCTCCTCGTCGCTATAGGATCACAGACTCGGCGTGCTCCTCCTCGTCGCTATAGGATCACAGACTCGGTGTGCTCCTCCTCGTCGCTATAGGATCACAGATTCGGTGTGCTCCTCCTCGTCGCTATAGGATCACAGATTCGGTGTGCTCCTCCTCGTCGCTATAGGATCACAGACTCGGCGTGCTCCTCCTCGTCGCTATAGGATCACAGACTCGGCGTGCTCCTCCTCGTCGCTATAGGATCACAGACTCGGCGTGCTCCTCGTCGCTATAGGATCACAGACTCGGCGTGCTCCTCCTCGTCGCTATAGGATCACAGATTCGGTGTGCTCCTCCTCGTCGCTATAGGATCACAGACTCGGCGTGCTCCTCCTCGTCGCTATAGGATCACAGACTCGGTGTGCTCCTCCTCGTCGCTATAGGATCACAGATTCGGTGTGCTCCTCCTCGTCGCTATAGGATCACAGACTCGGCGTGCTCCTCCTCGTCGCTATAGGATCACAGACTCGGCGTGCTCCTCCTCGTCGCTATAGGATCACAGACTCGGCGTGCTCCTCCTCGTCGCTATAGGATCACAGACTCGGTGTGCTCCTCCTCGTCGCTATAGGATCACATATTCGGTGTGCTCCTCCTCGTCGCTATAGGATCACAGACTCGGCGTGCTCCTCCTCGTCGCTATAGGATCACAGATTCGGTGTGCTCCTCCTCGTCGCTATAGGATCACAGACTCGGCGTGCTCCTCCTCGTCGCTATAGGATCACAGATTCGGTGTGCTCCTCCTCGTCGCTATAGGATCACAGATTCGGCGTGCTCCTCCTCGTCGCTATAGGATCACAGACTCGGCGTGCTCCTCCTCGTCGCTATAGGATCACAGATTCGGTGTGCTCCTCCTCGTCGCTATAGGATCACAGACTCGGCGTGCTCCTCCTCGTCGCTATAGGATCACATATTCGGTGTGCTCCTCCTCGTCGCTATAGGATCACAGACTCGGTGTGCTCCTCCTCGTCGCTATAGGATCACAGACTCGGCGTGCTCCTCCTCGTCGCTATAGGATCACAGATTCGGTGTGCTCCTCCTCGTCGCTATAGGATCACAGATTCGGTGTGCTCCTCCTCGTCGCTATAGGATCACAGACTCGGCGTGCTCCTCCTCGTCCCTATAGGATCACAGACTCGGCGTGCTCCTCCTCGTCGCTATAGGATCACATACTCGGCGTGCTCCTCCTCGTCGCTATAGGATCACAGACTCGGTGTGCTCCTCCTCGTCGCTATAGGATCACAGATTCGGTGTGCTCCTCCTCGTCGCTATAGGATCACAGACTCGGCGTGCTCCTCCTCGTCGCTATAGGATCACAGATTCGGCGTGCTCCTCCTCGTCGCTATAGGATCACAGACTCGGTGTGCTCCTCCTCGTCGCTATAGGATCACAGATTCGGTGTGCTCCTCCTCGTCGCTATAAGATCACAGATTCGGTGTGCTCCTCCTCGTCGCTATAGGATCACAGACTCGACGTGCTCCTCCTCGTCGCTATAGGATCACAGACTCGGCGTGCTCCTCCTCGTCGCTATAGGATCACAGATTCGGTGTGCTCCTCCTCGTCGCTATAGGATCACAGATTCGGTGTGCTCCTCCTCGTCGCTATAGGATCACAGATTCGGCGTGCTCCTCCTCGTCGCTATAGGATCACAGATTCGGTGTGCTCCTCCTCGTCGCTATAGGATCACAGACTCGGCGTGCTCCTCCTCGTCGCTATAGGATCACAGACTCGGTGTGCTCCTCCTCGTCGCTATAGGATCACAGATTCGGTGTGCTCCTCCTCGTCGCTATAGGATCACAGATTCGGTGTGCTCCTCCTCGTCGCTATAGGATCACAGACTCGGCGTGCTCCTCCTCGTCGCTATAGGATCACAGACTCGGCGTGCTCCTCCTCGTCGCTATAGGATCACAGACTCGGCGTGCTCCTCCTCGTCGCTATAGGATCACAGACTCGGCGTGCTCCTCCTCGTCGCTATAGGATCACAGATTCGGTGTGCTCCTCCTCGTCGCTATAGGATCACAGACTCGGCGTGCTCCTCCTCGTCGCTATAGGATCACAGACTCGGTGTGCTCCTCCTCGTCGCTATAGGATCACAGATTCGGTGTGCTCCTCCTCGTCGCTATAGGATCACAGACTCGGCGTGCTCCTCCTCGTCGCTATAGGATCACAGACTCGGCGTGCTCCTCCTCGTCGCTATAGGATCACAGACTCGGCGTGCTTCTCCTCGTCGCTATAGGATCACAGACTCGGTGTGCTCCTCCTCGTCGCTATAGGATCACAGATTCGGTGTGCTCCTCCTCGTCGCTATAGGATCACAGACTCGGCGTGCTCCTCCTCGTCGTTATAGGATCACAGATTCGGTGTGCTCCTCCTCGTCGCTATATCGCTGCAATATGCAGCTTGTCCACGATTTCCGTACTTCTGTACCTTTCCACAGACTTTGGCAACTATTTTCCTCCTGTTTTGCTGAGGCTGCACGCAGGATTACAGTGACAATCGCAGATTTACGTAGCATTTCGGCCGACAGCGACCAAGACAAATCGCCAATTATTGCCTGCAAACTCGGTTAGACGCAAATGACAACGACGACGGTAGCTGCTGGTAGCTGCTGCGGCACACATCTGCAGAATCAACAAGTAGACGGCCTGTATTCAGCCATGGGCAGGGCACTCGATACAGACCGAATGGCCATTGACCATGGCTACTTCAAATCGAAATCAAACGTGTCACCGGTTGAATTGGGCCGCCGGAGCTGTTCCGCCCGGCCGACTATAGAGCCGGAACCACCTCATTCCTCGGTCGGCCGGGGGCGAGGGCCTCTTCAGTCACAGGCGGCGGGCAGATACTGCCACATTGGACACGGCCGGCCGCCTGCCGGCACCCTCCACAGGGCAGCGGTGTGAAGTGTCACAGGCCGTGGTGTGAAGTGTCACAGGCCGTATAGTGACGTGTCACGGGACAACAGTCGTACCAGGCCCGGTGGCGGGAGTCGCCGCCCGGTGGCGGGAATGGCCGCCCGGTGGCGGGAGTCGCCGCCCGGTGGCGGGAATGGCCGCCCGGTGGCGGGAGTCGCCGCCCGGTGGCGGGAAAGGCCGCCCGGTGGCGGGAGTGGCCGCCCGGTGGCGGGAGTGGCCGCCCGGTGGCGGGAATGGCCGCCCGGTGGTGGGAGTCGCCGCCCGGTGGCGGGAATGGCCGCCCGGTGGCGGGAATGGCCGCCCGGTGGCGGGAGTCGCCGCCCGGTGGCGGGAAAGGCCGCCCGGTGGCGTGAATGGCCGCCCGGTGGCGGGAGTGGCCGCCCGGTGGCGGGAGTGGCCGCTCGGTGGCGGGAGTCGCCGCCCGGTGGCGGGAATGGCCGCCCGGTGGCGGGAATGGCGCCCGGTGGCGGGAGTCGCCGCCGGTGGCGGGAGTCGCCGCCCGGTGGCGGGAGTGGCCGCCCGGTGGCGGGAGTCGCCGCCCGGTGGCGGGAATGGCCGCCCGGTGGCGGGAATGGCGCCCGGTGGCGGGAGTGGCCGCCGGTGGCGGGAGTCGCCGCCCGGTGGCGGGAGTCGCCGCCCGGTGGCGGGAGTCGCCGCCCGGTGGCGGGAGTCGCCGCCCGGTGGCGGGAGTCGCCGCCCGGTGGCGGGAATGGCGCCCGGTGGCGGGAGTGGCCGCCGGTGGCGGGAGTGGCCGCCGTTTCCGAGTCGCCGAGCGGCCCGGACGGCCAGCCGAAACATGCCGCCCCTGTTGCACGGGTGGTTAATTTAGCGTCACGTCGGAACCGGGCCAACGTCGCCGTGAAATCCGGCTAATCCACACTTCCAGTCGGACGTTATTCGGCTAGTTAATTTCTGTTAACGTTCCCATGGAGACACGTTAAGCACAAGTTTGCAACAAGATGGGCCTGATTCTGCTCGCGAGTTATCGCTCCAAAGTTTGCCAGAAGCACAACTGTCGGCTCCAGAAATTAATGAGGGACAACTGTGTTTGTTACTAGGTGAAACGAGAATGTGTAAAATTGATGATACGTATACAGCCATAACATGTACGATTCGAAGCAAAAATCACAAAAGTCTGGCAGTATTTGTCCAAATGTTTGGCAAAATAACGCTTCATTGGTTTCAGCATAATTCATGCACCGAATCAAACGCGTTTAGTTTATGCTTCCACATCGTTCATCGCTTTTCCTTCAGCTGAATTCCATTTTTGTTTACTTATTTCTCAATAATAATCGCCGAAGGAGAGATGTGACACGAAATTATGAAACACGAGCGCGCTCGCGCGCGCGACACCCCCCCCCCCCCCCCCCCCACACACACACACGCACACACGCACACACGCACGCACGCACGCACGCACGCACGCACGCACACAACACACACACACACACACACACACACACACACACACCCACACCCACACCCACACCCACACCCACACCCACACCCACACACACACACACACACACACACACACACACACACACACACCACACACACACACACACACACACACAACCCACACCCACACCCACACCCACACCCACACCCACACCCACACCCACACCACACCCACACACCACGGACGGCTAATAAAATCTTCCAGCGACTCAGTAATCGCCATATTCCCTATACTCGGCGGCTTAGCGCACTGGTCGCTTTCCGAGAGCCGATGCGATTTCAACTTCAGTCGGCCAAACCGAGCTTTTAAGGACTGGAGAGCGCCGCGCTAACGGCCATTCAGCCAAATAGACTTTTCGAACCCACCATGCCTGAAACGGGCCGCGGGCGAATTCGGCAATAACAAGGCAACAATGCGCCTTTAACCTTATTAGTGTCAGAGGGGGGAGCTAAAACGACCCCCTAAGGTGTTTCCGCTCCTGCCCCCAAACGAGTAAAGATACGGCCATCCCACCTTTTGGACTTTTCCTAAATATTCCTTGTGCACATTTTGGCACAATGCTCAAAAATTTCAGCTCACCAGGGGCGGCTTCAGGCGTGGTTTTTGGAGGCATGTTTTGGTTTTTCAGCGTGTCTCGGCTTTCAAAGGGAATCAATTCCATTCTCTAACCGTTGTAGATACGAGCTTACGACTTTCACGCCTTTTCTTGCTGCTCTTTGCAGACATGTTTAACACTTCTTTTTGGATGCGCATGGGCGCCCCCAGGTACGGATTTTTGGATGCATTTTGGTGGCACTGGCATTACGAGTACATGGAACTCGTACTCGTACATGGAAATCTGACAGATACAAATTTTCAAACTCAGTGTCTCAGTGAACGTTCTTAGCTATCCATTGCACAGCCACTCCAGGGACGGATCTATGGGAGCATGTATTTGACTCGTATACACAGTGTGTTTAGTAACTCAAAACGTAATTTTGCAGTGAGTTATCTCGTGCAATACCATCTGTATGGACTACAATTGTATTTGTTTGGCATAGGCGGTCCAGGGATGGGACTCAAGCGCATGGCCCAATGTTCGGGCGACTCCAGGGACGAAATTAGGGGTGAATTGTGGACCCATGGCGTGACACTACATAGCACAAGATATCAACTTGAAACTTGGTGACCTGTTTTAGCAATGCCTTGCACACGTTTCATAATTTATTTTTATTTGGTTTGCCCAAGGGCGACTCCAGGGACCGATTTTTTTGGGCATGAGGTCTGACTCGTACATTGTCCAATAACGATATTAATAACGATAACGATATTTTGCAGTGGGTAATCTCATGCAATATCATCTGCATGGATCACAATTGTATTTTGTGGCATAGGCGGTCCCAGGGATGGGAGACAAGCGCAGGCCCAGTGCTACAGGCGGTACCAGGTATGAAATTAGGGAGAATTGTGGACCATTGGCGTGACACTACATAGCACAAGATATCAATTTGAACCTTGAGTCACTTTATAGCCTTGCCTTGCATATGCCCTGCCTTGCATATATGCCTTGCACTAGTTCCGATTTTTTTTTTATTTTTTGGTTGCCCAATGGGCGACTCCAGCGACAGATTTTTTTGGAGGCAAGCAGAATTGCTGGATCCATCTGGCATGCCAAGAACATGCGCATTGGACACACCGGGCCGGCCATACTGAAGTTATCACCGATAGATGGGTGTTTTGTTAGCACCCAGTTCCCTTCTTATCTGGGGTCGCCAATGTATCCAAACAGCAGTGGCCTCTCCAGCAATCAGTCAAAGGGGAGAAACCGATCACACTAGTCCCCAGGTCAAATAAAAACATGCAAACACCTTCTATCCAGCAAGGCGACGCGCTAAAAAGCTTGTTCAGCGAGCAACAAGAGCTTTAATTCCCCTCCCCTTCCCCTCCTGAGAACGCCACTGCACAAATACAAAATTGCCATTATTTACTTGTGCATGTATACACATTAAATTACAGGCAGCCAAAACAGAAATCAAATCGGCAAAAATATTATAGTGACATCTTTAGATACCCGCCTTTGAATTGTCTGGGGACGCGATTGGGTTAATTTCCCCAAACTTTTAAAAGGATTATATGTTAGAGCATACAATTAGGTGACGCAATATATCAATATGACAAATGTGCGTTCAAACAACGTCCCAGGGCAAATAATCTAAAAATGATGTTTTCCTCCCATTGTTTGTGCTACCTGTATCCGCCCATTGCATAATTTTGTATATTTGTGAATCTAGGGATGTGTAGATCAAGCTGCAAAGATTCGAATGCCGCTTTCCCGGAGTGAATCGGTCTAGCGGTTTCCAAGATACGAGTGGGCGAATAGCCCCCCTCCCCCGACAGTTTTGTATCTTGTTTAGCCCGACAGTAATAGGGTTAAGCTGGTCTAGACAAAATAACGAAATAGAAAATGTCGCGAGCCAGAAACACCGATATTATGAGCTGTCAGAACAAATATAACCCCCAGCTGATCCGACCCTGCATGACCTATAAAGCTGGATACAACCGATAACGACCCGATTACAACCCATACCCATATTAGCAGCCGAGCCGAAACTACAACAATCAAACTGACCGTGGTACTTTGATGTCTAATGAGCTATCACAGCTCTACGAAATAATGTTATCATACTCGGAGACAGATCGAGCTTTATGGTGGGCGCCCTTCGCCCAAGGACGCAGGGGTCTGTCAAGTCACCTGTACCAGAGGATACCCATAGACGATCGACCATTGCATCAAACCAAATGGCGCTGTTCTCGGCGGTGATAATTCTCACCTCGTGAAGCTCGTGACGCTCGGTAAAAGGTGCCGCCAGGGGGGGGGGGGGGGGGGGGGCTTCAGAGCCGCTGCCCGGCCGCCGCTCTCAGGGGCGATTTGAATATGAAGCTCAGTAAAAGGTGCCGCCCCAGTCGGTGCTGCCAGGTCGCTTCAGAGCCGCTGATGGCCGCTCGCAGGGGCGATTTGAATATCATGAGCGTGTAATGGGATGTTCATCAGCCGTAAAATTGCGGCTTCCGACGGTCCCCACGGTACGATACCGCCGCCGATTCGACTGCCCTCAGGACGATACCGCCGCTGATTCGACTGCCCTCAGGACGATACCGCCGCTGATTCGACTGCCCTCAGGACGATACCGCCGCCGATTCGACTGCCCTCAGGACGATACCGCCGCCGATTCGACTGGCCGAAGGACGATACCTCCGCCGATTCGACTGCCCTCAGGACGATACCGCCGCCGATTCGACTGGCCTCAGGACGATACCGCCGCCGATTCGACTACCCTCAGGACGATACCGCCGCCGATTCGACTGGCCTCAGGACGATACCGCCGCCGATTCGACTGCCCTCAGGACGATACCGCCGCCGATTCGACTGGCCTCAGGACGATACCGCCGCCGATTCGACTGCCCTCAGGACGATACCGCCGCCGATTCGACTGCCCTCAGGACGATACCGCCGCCGATTCGACTGCCCTCAGGACGATACCGCCGCCGATTCGACTGCCCTCAGGACGATTCCGCCGCCGATTCGACTGCCCTCAGGACGATACCGCCGCCGATTCGACTGCCCTCAGGACGATACCGCTGCCGATTCGACTGCCCTCAGGACGATACCGCCGCCGATTCGACTGCCCTCAGGACGATACCGCCGCCGATTCGACTGCCCTCAGGACGATACCGCCGCCGATTCGACTGCCATCAGGACGATACCGCCGCCGATTCGACTGCCCTCAGGACGATACCGCCGCCGATTCGACTGCCCTCAGGACGATACCGCCGCCGATTCGACTGCCCTCAGGACAATACCGCCGCCGATTCGACTGCCCTCAGGACGATACCGCCGCCGATTCGACTGCCCTCAGGACGATACCGCCGCCGATTCGACTGCCCTCAGGACGATACCGCCGCCGATTCGACTGCCCTCAGGACGATACCGCCGCCGATTCGACTGCCCTCAGGACGATACCGCCGCCGATTCGACTGCCCTCAGGACGATACCGCCGCCGATTCGACTGCCCTCAGGACGATACCGCCGCCGATTCGACTGCCCTCAGGACGATACCGCCGCCGATTCGACTGCCCTCAGGACGATACCGCCGCCGATTCGACTGCCCTCAGGACGATACCGCCGCCGATTCGACTGCCCTCAGGACGATACCGCCGCCGATTCGACTGCCCTCAGGACGATACCGCCGCCGATTCGACTGCCCTCAGGACGATACCGCCGCCGATTCGACTGCCCTCAGGACGATACCGCCGCCGATTCGACTGGCCTCAGGACGATACCGCCGCCGATTCGACTGCCCTCAGGACGATACCGCCGCCGATTCGACTGCCCTCAGGACGATACCGCCGCCGATTCGACTGCCCTCAGGACGATACCGCCGCCGATTCGACTGCCCTCAGGACGATACCGCCGCCGATTCGACTGCCCTCAGGACGATACCGCCGCCGATTCGACTGCCCTCAGGACGATACCGCCGCCAATTTGACTGCCCTCAGGACGATACCGCCGCCGATTCGACTGTCCTCAGGACGACTTCAGCGGAGCCGGGGTGGCGCTCGGCAGTGCCTGGTACCATATCCACATCGACTTCAGCGGAGCCGGGGTGGCGCTCGGCAGTGCCTGGTACCATATCCACATCGACTTCAGCGGAGCCGGGGTGGCGCTCGGCAGTGCCTGGTACCATATCCACATCGACTTCAGCGGAGCCGGGGTGGCGCTCGGCAGTGCCTGGTACCATATCCACATCGACTTCAGCGGAGCCGGGGTGGCGCTCGGCAGTGCCTGGTACCATATCCACATCGACTTCAGCGGAGCCGGGGTGGCGCTCGGCAGTGCCTGGTACCATATCCACATCGACTTCAGCGGAGCCGGGGTGGCGCTCGGCAGTGCCTGGTACCATATCCACATCGACTTCAGCGGAGCCGGGGTGGCGCTCGGCAGTGCCTGGTACCATATCCACACCGATGCACACGTAATCAAGTGGACTTCTGGCTTAATAGTGGAGGACAGAACTTGTGCACGCATTCGCAATTATGTTTCTAGGACCACCACTAACCTCACTGCCAGGCAGAACTCGAGGCATGTAACGTTACACTGGGACAAGAGCTTAACACGCGCCGTGCCGGTGCTCGGCGCCACCTTAGCCGTGCCAGGGGAGGGGGCTAAACGCCCCCTTCTAACTCGTATCCTATGAGGAGTAGACTGAATAAAAAAACACCGTTCGATAGCTCGTCAAAAATAATGTCGAAACTAGTTCGGTCATGTTTGGCTCAGGGCAAAATTGACTAGGTCACCAGAGGTCAAATTTTCCAAGTATAGGACTTTTTGCTCCAGAAACCCTAAATATCTCGGGAACTATGATAGCTAGAAACAAACGAATACACAAACCAATCGAAAGCTATGCAAAATGCAATCACCATCGGAGTCCTCAAATATTAACTGAGGTCAATAGTTCAGGGACCTTTGGTGCTCCAGAGGTCACCAAAGGTCACAATGTCATTTTCTTCCAAAAGGATTTGCGTGAATAACTTATCGGTTGAACTTATTGCAATAATTTTGTGACCACCGTGTTTGTCTCGTCAAGACGCTTCAAATCATATTAATGGTGACCGGGTTACGTCAACTTCAAAATTTGACTACAGGTCAAGGTCATTTGGTGACCCAGGTAAGTCCTGTTGCATATGGGGCGATGCAAATCGACGAGACAAACACAGTGGTGTCATTCGCAAGTCTTAATCTTTATTCTCTATCAAGAGTTATTGGCAAACAAGTGCTGGTGACCTCAGATGACCTTGCAGAGGTCACTGAGCAACAATTGCACATGGGTCATCAAGAATGAGCTAAAATAACATGATTATGAAAGAATTGACCTGATCTAATGCGTATTCTCTGAATAGGAAGCATTTGTATATTTTCCCGTTGACTTATAATGGGAGGTCACGAAATTGACCTGACCTTAGGCCACCGATATACAAACATCCGAGATATAAGATTTGTAGGTACTTATGACCTTATTCAATCCTGCAAGTTTCAAATATCCCGGACAAACACTGTGGCTTCGACACGCCCACACATATTTTTGGAGGTAAGGTCGCTTGACGTGACCTGAGATGACACGAGGTCAAAATTTTCACACACATTCACAATGTGGGTAATTGATGCCCCAACAGCTGTGCCAAATTTGGCCGCCGTCGTCGTTTTCCGCTATCCTCGAAAAACCTTAGGGGGGGGGGGGGGACGTCTACCCCCCTCTGGCAAGGCGCGGGTTAATACTGATACCAAGAAGGGACTTAGGAAAATATACCAAAATGGCCTGGCACTGTTATTTTTTCTCTCAAAATATCAATGCTTCGAATTCGGGGCTAGTATTGAATGTAGACATATGTAGCCTATTTCACAAGGCAAAGAAGTTTGTAATTAAAAATTATTTCTTTGTAATTACAAATAATTTGTACACATGTTTGTAGTTTGGATTTCACAATACCCCAGGGCAGTAAATCTCAATTTACTATTTACAAACTACTTTACAAAGATATTGTTTGTAATTTTTTTGCAATTGCACATGCTCTATTTATCAAAGGTTGACGGAAGTGAGGAAATGTTTGCAATTACAAACTTGTAATTCCAGTGGGTCAGGGGTTCTGAATTTCAGAAACTGGATTGATAGTTGGCGTTGTTTGACTGTTCAGGTTATTTTCTTGGTGAGGTTGTTACGTTGCCGAGGTTGTTAGGGTAATGGTTTAGTTATGCATAGGTATAGCTGCCCCCCAAAAAGTTATTTCCCGAGAGATTCGAACAGGGATCTCCAGCTTTGGAGTCCCAGTGTACCTTACCGATTGCGCTGGGCGCCTCCGCGCGGAGAAACCGCATGGCGATATAATTGCAGCGGTCAACGATGTCTTGTGCAATGTGCAGTGAACCTTCACCCTTTACGACGTAGGAAATCGGCTAGGTTAGGTGAACAAATGGTCGAGAAATTAAACGATCCTTCTTTTAAGAGTAGTTCTGTTGTTATGCTCCGCCACCTGGTGAATGGTCAAATTCTGTTTACTCTAACTGCTTACCAAGATGTATTTTACGATCAGAGCTTGCATTGCGATGAAATGTTAATTAAAAGATTATTCTCCATATAACTAATTTTATATTGAATAAAAAAATAAACCACAATGTAAATATTTGTTAAATTAATTTGTTAACAATCAAATTATTTGTCATTAGCATCAAGTTTAATACAAACGTTCTTGATTTCAAGCTTTCTGCTGTACTAACATTTGTGTTTACAACTTTCTTTACAATCGGTAATTCAGAGGTGGCGAATGTTTGTGAAATGTCTTTTTGTGGGGTTTGCAATATTTTCTTGCGTTTGTAATCGCAAACATGTGTAATTACTAACTTCTTTGTGAAATAGGCCTCTGAAGGCTGCAACTAGCATCGGTATCCTAAAACAAAATCAACCAACCAGGTGCACTACGAAGCCAACCGTTCACAAAACAATTTACGAGTGAGCAAAGCTGATGTGCCATATCGATGTTTCCGGCTAGAGACCCCGGCACCTTCGATTACGCCCAGCCGGCTAAGGAGGCCTTCTAGGCACTGCCAAACACCGGCGACTTGTCATCTCTTCCCGGAAGCCATTTGAAGGCGTGCTCGTAACTTTGCCGCTGCATGCTGCCGACGGCCGCGGACGGCCGCCCTGCCGAGCGTGACGTGTACGCGGCCTTAGTCTCGCCGGCAGCGTGACGCCGAGCTGCCGAGCGTGACGTGTAGGCGGCCTTAGTCGCGCCGGCAGCGTGACGGCGAGCGTGACGTGTGGGCGGCCTTAGTCTCGCCGGCAGCGTGACGCCGAGCTGCCGAGCGTGACGTGTAGAAGGCCTTAGTCGCGCCGGCAGCGTGACGGCGAGCGTGACGTGTGGGCGGCCTTAGTCGCGCCGGCAGCGTGACGCCGAGCTGCCGAGCGTGACGTGTGGGCGTCCTTAGTGGCGCCGGCAGCGTGACGCCGAGCTGCCGAACGTGACGTGTACGCGGCCTTAGTCGCGCCGGCAGCGTGACGCCGAGCTGCCGAGCGTGACGTTTACGCGGCCTTAGTCGCGCCGGCAGCGTGACGGCGAGCTGCCGAGCGTGACGTGTAGGCGGCCTTAGTCGCGCCGGCAGCCGACACTACCGGCCACCCCGGGCCACCGGTGGCCTTAGTCGCGCCGGCAGCCGACACTACCGGCCACCCCGGGCCACCAGTGGCCTTAGTCGCGCCGGCAGCCGACACTACCGGCCACCCCGGGCCACCGGTGGCCTTAGTCGCGCCGGCAGCCGACACTACCGGCCACCCCGGGCCACCGGTGGCCTTAGTCGCGCCGGCAGCCGACACTACCGGCCACCCCGGGCCACCAGTGGCCTTAGTGGCGCCGGCAGCCGACACTACCGGCCACCCCGGGCCACCGGTGGCCTTAGTCGCGCCGGCAGCCGACACTACCGGCCACCCCGGGCCACCAGTGGCCTTAGTCGCGCCGGCAGCCGACACTACCGGCCACCCCGGGCCACCAGTGGCCTTAGTCGCGCCGGCAGCCGACACTACCGGCCACCCCGGGCCACCAGTGGCCTTAGTCGCGCCGGCAGCCGACACTACCGGCCACCCCGGGCCACCAGTGGCCTTAGTCGCGCCGGCAGCCGACACTACCGGCCACCCCGGGCCACCGGTGGCCTTAGTCGCGCCGGCAGCCGACACTACCGGCCACCCCGGGCCACCAGTGGCCTTAGTCGCGCCGGCAGCCGACACTACCGGCCACCCCGGGCCACCGGTGGCCTTAGTCGCGCCGGCAGCCGACACTACCGGCCACCCCGGGCCACCAGTGGCCTTAGTGGCGCCGGCAGCCGACACTACCGGCCACCCCGGGCCACCAGTGGCCTTAGTGGCGCCGGCAGCAGACACTACCGGCCACCCCGGGCCACCGGTGGCCTTAGTCGCGCCGGCAGCCGACACTACCGGCCACCCCGGGCCACCAGTGGCCGCATTGTCACGCTGCCGACCCAGTCAGAGTTGATTGGTAGGTTGGGTCAGGGGGGACGCAGCCACAAGGTTACAAGGAGGACATGCCTCTGGATGACGCCTCGCTTCACAAAAAGGTGATCATGAATGAACAGGACGAGTAAAATTAATAAGTGATACGCTACACAGCCGGCGGGTAGGCAAAACGACAGTAGAAAATGGAACCTATGCAAAGAAGCAAAACTCTGTAGAAAATGCACCGATACATCACTCAACCGTTGTTGATTTAATGATCTTATGCAAAACTCGCTTCGCCACGCCCTTCTTTACACACATAAATGTGTTTGATCCTGCCTCGTAAACATAGCTCAAAGGAACATGAACGAGCAGCTTGCCCGCTTCATAAATCCGTTAAGAGCTCGCGTTTTTTCTTCTCTTCAAATACACATTTAATCAGAATCTTTCTATTGGATAGATTTCCAACATCAGGTCCCGCGCAAAGCAAGGCTCGTTTCGCAGGCACTCACCTAACCATCCGATCGTACAATTCCTGGTAGCCAGCAGAATATGTTGTTTTGCCCAGTGTCGCTTGGGTATTATCGCGACTGAATAAGCGCAGGAATAAGACAGGATAAAGTTTACACTATAATTTCCACATAAAGAAAGGCAACATGTAACCCGGCATGAAGACGCAGTCGTTGCTGGGGGGCTCGGCTGCAGTCCAGAGAGTCACACGAGGCCGGTGGTCCGACTCGGCTGCAGTCCAGAGAGTCACACGAGGCCGGTGGTGCGACTCGGCTGCAGTCCAGAGAGTCACACGAGACCGGTGGTCCGACTCGGCTGCAGGCCAGAGTCACACGAGGCCGGTGGTGCGACTCGGCTGCAGTCCAGAGAGTCACACGAGGCCGGTGGTGCGACTCGGCTGCAGTCCAGAGAGTCACACGAGACCGGTGGTGCGACTCGGCTGCAGTCCAGAGAGTCACACGAGGCCGGTGGTCCGACTCGGCTGCAGGCCAGAGAGTCACACGAGGCCGGTGGTGCGACTCGGCTGCAGGCCAGAGAGTCACACGAGGCCGGTGGTGCGACTCGGCTGCAGTCCAGAGTCACACGAGGCCGGTAGTGCGACTCGGCTGCAGTCCAGAGAGTCACACGAGGCCGGTGGTGCGACTCGGCTGCAGTCCAGAGAGTCACACGAGGCCGGTGGTGCGACTCGGCTGCAGTCCAGAGAGTCACACGAGGCCGGTGGTGCGACTCGGCTGCAGTCCAGAGAGTCACACGAGGCCGGTGGTGCGACTCGGCTGCAGGCCAGAGAGTCACACGAGGCCGGTGGTGCGAGGCCCTGTTAGGACGGGGAGCTCCCTACAGCCCTGTTAGGACGGGGAGCTCCGGACAGCCCTGTTATGACGGGGAGCTCCCTACATCCCTGTTATGACGGGGAGCTGTGGACAGCCCTGTTAAGACGGGGAGCTGCGGACAGTCCTGTTATGACGGGGAGCTGTGGACAGCCCTGTTAGGACGGGGAGCTGTGGACAGTCCTGTTATGACGGGGAGCTGCGGACAGCCCTGTTATGACGGGGAGCTGTGGACAGCCCCGTTAGGACGGGGAGCTGCGGACAGCCCTGTTAGGACGGGGAGCTCCGCACAAGCGATACAGACTGTGCTCGAGATGTTAGAGGTTGCCCTTCCACGTCGTCCCACTTCCCAAATCCCCGCAGAACCCTGTCTCATTCGGTAGTGGCGCCACACTGCGAGCTCTTCTCCCCTGCCCCTGCCCGGCGACACAGTGACTCTGACCCACCACGCCACCTGGGGTTTGGTTTGGTTTGTGGACCAAACACTGTATCCTCTTGGGACCAAGGTGCTAATTGGAACTTTCATCCTGTTCCGAGGGGTATGGGGAGCCGGGCAGACTTTTTCAGAGGCCCGCCGAGGGATTGAACCCCGGCCCCCGGCACAGAAGGCAAGTATCTTACCACTGCGCCGAGACAGAAGGCAAGTATCTTACCACTGCGCCGAGACAGAAGGCACGTATCTTACCACTGCGCCGAGACAGAAGGCAAGTATCTTACCACTGCGCCGAGACAGAAGGCAAGTATCTTACCACTGCGCCGAGACAGAAGGCAAGTATCTTACCACTGCGCCGAGACAGAAGGCACGTATCTTACCACTGCGCCGAGACAGAAGACAAGTATCTTACCACTGCGCCGTGACAGAAGGCAAGTATCTTACCACTGCGCCGTGACAGAAGGCAAGTATCTTACCACTGCGCCGAGACAGAAGGCAAGTATCTTACCACTGCGCCGTGACAGAAGGCAAGTATCTTACCACTGCGCCGTGACAGAAGGCAAGTATCTTACCACTGCGCCGAGACAGAAGGCACGTATCTTACCACTGCGCCGAGACAGAAGGCAAGTATCTTACCACTGCGCCGAGACAGAAGGCAAGTATCTTACCACTGCGCCGTGACAGAAGGCAAGTATCTTACCACTGCGCCGAGACAGGAGGCAAGTATCTTACCACTGCGCCGAGACAGAAGACACGTATCTTACCACTGCGCCGAGACAGAAGGCAAGTATCTTACCACTGCGCCGAGACAGAAGGCAAGTATCTTACCACTGCGCCGAGACAGAAGACAAGTATCTTACCACTGCGCCGTGACAGAAGGCACGTATCTTACCACTGCGCCGAGACAGAAGACACCTATCTTACCACTGCGCCGAGACAGAAGGCAAGTATCTTACCACTGCGCCGAGACAGAAGGCAAGTATCTTACCACTGCGCCGAGACAGAAGACAAGTATCTTACCACTGCGCCGTGACAGAAGGCACGTATCTTACCACTGTGCCGAGACAGAAGACACCTATCTTACCACTGCGCCGAGACAGAAGGCAAGTATCTTACCACTGCGCCGAGACAGAAGGCAAGTATCTTACCACTGCGCCGAGACAGAAGGCAAGTATCTTACCACTGCGCCGAGACAGAAGGCAAGTATCTTACCACTGCGCCGAGACAGAAGGCACGTATCTTGCCACTGCGCCGAGACAGAAGACACGTATCTTACCACTGCGCCGAGACAGAAGGCAAGTATCTTACCACTGCGCCGAGACAGAAGACACGTATCTTACCACTGCGCCGAGACAGAAGGCAAGTATCTTACCACTGCGCCGAGACAGAAGACAAGTATCTTACCACTGCGCCGTGACAGAAGGCACGTATCTTACCACTGCGCCGAGACAGAAGACACGTATCTTACCACTGCGCCGAGACAGAAGGCAAGTATCTTACCACTGCGCCGTGACAGAAGGCACGTATCTTACCACTGCGCCGTGACAGAAGGCAAGTATCTTACCACTGCGCCGTGACAGAAGGCAAGTATCTTACCACTGCGCCGAGACAGAAGACACGTATCTTACCACTGCGCCGAGACAGAAGGCAAGTATCTTACCACTGCGCCGAGACAGAAGACACGTATCTTACCACTGCGCCGAGACAGAAGACACGTATCTTACCACTGCGCCGAGACAGAAGGCAAGTATCTTACCACTGCGCCGAGACAGAAGACACGTATCTTACCACTGCGCCGAGACAGAAGGCAAGTATCTTACCACTGCGCCGAGACAGAAGGCAAGTATCTTACCACTGCGCCGTGACAGAAGGCACGTATCTTACCACTGCGCCGTGACAGAAGGCAAGTATCTTACCACTGCGCCGAGACAGAAGGCAAGTATCTTACCACTGTGCCGAGACAGAAGACACGTATCTTACCACTGCGCCGAGACAGAAGGCAAGTATCTTACCACTGCGCCGAGACAGAAGGCAAGTATCTTACCACTGCGACGAGACAGAAGGCAAGTATCTTACCACTGCGCCGAGACAGAAGGCACGTATGTTACCACTGCGCCGAGTTGTAGCTCACGCCACCTGTGGCCCACCGCGAATCACCTCCAGATCTGGCCAATCACGCGGTGCGTGACAGCACACGCACAGCGCCTCCCAGCACAGCACCGCTCATCTTCAGAGGGAAGTGGTGCAGCAGGGCAGCCAGTGCCCGGCCAGCGGTGACGACCAGACAAACCCGCACGTCATGCTTGGGGTACCGTTCAGATGACGCCATGATGTTCTGCCAATGACTCCAGCATTGCTTAATCAGGCAGTTACGGGAACACTACTTTCTGGGGATATTTGTTTCCCCTCGCATCTCCGGATTGAATGACCGATTACAAATGCTGACGACATTCAATAGACTTGGATATGAAGTCCAGGAGAGCTCAGTGTTGTTGTCCACAGGACCATTGATGACGTCATAGGTCAGGTCAAATAAACAAAGATGTTTGTCCATATTGAAGTGTCGATGGCGTCAGTTAATGCACGAAATAACACTTTTAGAACGCCAGTAATCTATAAATCGGTAAGTTTTTGTGTCTGAAACTTCTAAATGCTCTTCTGAGTTTTGATAATCTGCGTCAGGCCAATGTCATCAGAGGTCGCGAGGTCAAACTATTGATTATGGGCATTTGGAGTTGCGATGCATGTTTATGGGTTTGTTTTTCGTCTCGAAGACGAAAGGTACCTTAGAACATTGTTCTTTAACCCGCCATTGACTGGGGGGGGGGGGGGGGGGGGAGTTAACGCCTCCCCCTGATGAATTTGCGTAATAGCTCAAACACGAATAGCACGAATAAATCACGTTTACGTCTTGTGCAAAAATAAAGCAATTTCGTCGAAAAATTTCGAGTTTTATCGAATTTAGTGACGTCACTACACACGAGTTTTACACCAAAATCAGCTAAACTTTGCCAGGCCGTAGAAATGCCATATTTAAAGTAAAATGCAATCAAAAAACCGCCAAAAAGATAGCAAATTGCAGGGGCTACAAACTGGCTATCTCGGAATTTGGAAAATTTGGGGTTTTGAACCCCAAAATTGCAAAGAAAAATTGGGTGGAAAATGGCCACAAAATCGATTTTTTCTTCTTCTTTTAACAGATGTTTAAAAAAACGGAATATATGTCAGGGAACCACATATGGGAAACTACCATACCAAATTTCAGATTGATATCACCATTTTTGCCTGACGTATGGCATCGTAATCGAAGGCTTTGTATGGCAAGTATGGCCCATAAGCTCAAATACATCGATTTTGACCCTTGACCTGACCGTGACCTGACATTTGACCTCACTTTGACATTTTTGTAGTATGCTTTAGATTCATCTCATTGAGAGCTTTCGTTTGCCGCCTTGCGCGTCTCGCTGCGATCATTGGTTCGGAAGATAACCGGGGGGGGGGGGGCGTTTAACGCGTCAATGGCGTTCGGCTGAGACCCCAGTCAATGCCGGGTTAACAGGGGTTCCGCCACGGGGGGGGGGGGGGGGCAGGGATCGTGTTTCCCCATGCTTGAGCCAGGGGGATTATCCCCCTCCAAAAAAAAATCCCTGACAAACAACTAGAAATCAGTGTTCAGTTGTACTAATAGGTGTCGATTTCTATACTTTTGGGGTGGCCCCAAAGGTGCTCTCGCCCCCCCCCCATTTTTCTGGCCACTAGCGTATCCAAGGGGGCCGGAAGGGCCAAGCCCCCAAAAGCCTGAAGTCGACCAAAAAATGACACATTTCCTAATTTAAGCGAAAATCTACGCAACTTTTACTAAAGAAGTTTTCTTTTAATCACCTATTGACGTATGAAGAAGCGAAATTCGATGAGTTGTAGAATTGTGTGACTTTTTCCTATTTGGCCCCCAAAACAGCTTTTTACCGTTCTGGCATAACCATTATTCCCGTCGAAGCGTAGTTTGTGAGATTAACCGCGATAGACGTTATAAGACGTTATAAGTCCGCCCCTGTAGCTCAGTTGGGAGAGCGCCGGGCGTCTGACCTCACCCGGTAGTGGCAGCCCGGGTTCGAGTCGCTTCGGCGCTCGCTATTTGCCTCCGACTGGGATGGCCTGTGGCCGGTGGCAGCGGTCACACTCAAGGTCAGGTGACGTCAGAAGGCGGGGCGGACCGTGTCCAGGTATGTCGGGCACGTAAAACTTTCGCTTCTAAATTCTGCCGGACCCCAGGAATTGCTTGATCGGGTGGTGGGGTCAAGGCCTGCGCAACAAGCTATGCTTAGCGCGGAGCCTGACCTCGGAAATCCATCCATTCAAAAACATTCGGACTAAATTTATAAAAAAGAGAAAAAAGACGATATAGACGATAGGTAGACATTACCACTTTAGGTTTGGGTGCCTCATTTTTCATTCCAAGGTATACTGTACGGGTCGGATCTTTACAGAGTAAAGTGATAAATCAATGATGAATCAAGGAGTGTACGGACTAAATGTGCCTATCTTCACCTAAATATATTTATTTTAGTCTGAATAAATAGCCTAAAAAACGCTGAAACGGCTAAGTATAGTGATGCTCTGGATGCCAGTGTGCCATCAGGAGGTCAGAGTAGGCCCTCTGGAGGCCACAGTGGGACCAAAGTAGGCCAGAGTGGGCCCTCTGGAGGGCAGGGTGGGTCCTCCGGAAATCACAGTAGGCCATCCGGAGATCAGAGTGGGCCCCCTGGATGGAGGTCAGAATGGGCCCTCTGGAGGTTGTCAATGAGCAGAGTGGGCTCTTTGAATGCCTGAGTGGGCTCTATGGAGGTCAGGGTGGGCCCCATGAATGCCTGAGTGGGCTCTATGGAGGCCAGGGTAGGACCTCTGGAGGTGAGAGGACAGCTGAGTCAGCTGTCTGAGGATATTTTCAGGCTTGACAGAGCCCATTCCAGGCTTGAGCAGTACTGGTCTGAGAGGGCAATTGTCTAGGCTTGAGAGGACCCTGCGGTGATCTGAGAGCGCCCACGACTGGTTTTTAAGACGGTATTTCCCAGACCTTAGAGCCATAGATGGCTAATTGTCGCTCTGAAAGTATCCTTGCCAGGTCTGGAAGGGCCCTACGCCGACCTGAGAGGGCCGTTTACTACTTTGAGAAGAACCTCGATCGGTCTAAGAGGTCGCTTTTCCGGCCTGGGAGAGCTCTAAGTCGGTAATAGAGGAACATCCGCTTCTTTAGAAGGATCATCAATCGACCTGAGAGGGCCATCGTCCGGTCTGAGAGGCCACTTGCCAGGTCTGAAAAGGTTTTACCTATGCTGGCCTGAGAGGATCCATACGAGGCCTGAGTGAGAGTCTGAGAGGGCCTTTGCAACGCCTGAAAATGCCCTAGGCTTGTTCAAGAGGGTCATTGTCAGGCCTAAGAGGGCATGTGCCAGTTTGAGAGCGCTGTCGGTCATTCTGAGTCATTGGTCCATGTAGCTGAGTCGGGAGAGCGCTGGACTACAGATTTGACCCACCCTGGCATGGTGGGTTCGAGACGCTTCGGCGCTCGCTATTTTCTCCTGGCGGGGATGACTTGCGGCCGGTGGTAGCAGCCGCGTTCAAGGTCAGATGAAGCCAGCGAGCTGAGCGGACCGTCCTCAGTCGTTAGGGGACGTTAAACTTTCGCCTCAAAATTCTGCCGGTGACTGAAATTGCGCGATCAGATGGTGGGGTCAGGGCCCGCGCAACAAGCTTAGCTTAGCGTGGGTCCTGATCTCGGAAAGCCATCCCATCAAAACATTCTAACTAAATTTATTTTAAAAAAATGGTCGGTCGGAGGCTCGGCCAAAAACTTTGGTTTGAGCAAGACAAAACTCATTTGACTGTGTATTTTTTAGAACTGATTTAAAACATACTACTTTGTACCTATTTCTTATACTTTCTCTTACAAACATAAAATGTGTCATTTTTTGACCGATTTCAGTCGTTTGGGGAAGCCATGGCGCTGATATTTAGTTTTATCTCCTGACTTCGCCTGTAACCGGGTTTTGTGTCTGTTGGTGATTTATCAATACAAATACAAATACAAATATCAACCCCCCTGGATCCGTCTTTGTTTGGCCCCTCAATCGTTTGGAAAAAAATCGACACCGGTAGTTGTACTTATTAGTTGTTACCTCTCTCATGTTCAACAAGCTTTCGCGCTGACGCTCCACCCCCCCCCCCCCCCCCCCCCGCTCAACAGCTTTTCGCTGACGCTCCACCCTCCCGCTCAACAACTTTTCGCTACCGCCCCACCCCCGCCCCCCCCCCGTCAACAACTCTTGCTGATGGCGACCACTCGGCTTCCAACGACCCCCCCCCCATTTGAAAGGCGTGGCGGAGCCCCTGTTCTTTAAAAAACTAACGGGTGAGGTAGAACATAAATGACAAGTAAGGCATCAAAACAAAATTCACAGTAATGCATTTTCATATTGGAAGGTAATTGGCCAGTTCTTTCGAAGACATCGATCTCCAAAACGTCCACCTAGACATCAACCATGCCCCATGTGTTAAATTTATGTAAATTTAGAAAAGATTTAAAAATGTGAAATGTGATTGTTTTTTTTTGGAGCTGTATGTGTTCACATGTAATACTTTTATCGACTTTCTTTTTTTAAACTCATTTTGACTATCTTTCCCGCATCACCTATAAAAGCAAAAGAAAAAAGCCAGACATGACATAACTTTGACGTAATATCCGGTTGCCATACCAAGACCTCATCTTTTCCTACCGTCAGCATGTGTGGAAATGATGTGAGAGAGGGCATTGGCAGTTTGATGACGACAATGGAGGTAGTTTACGAGATATACTGTGAAATGACGCGAGGGTGGGAGGCGATAGCCGGCAGTAATTCGCGCGCGGGGGTTAACACATCAGGTCGACGTGCCGCATGCTCGCTCTGTCGGGTAACGACAGCGCCCCCGTAACCTCAACGGTTCAGATGCGGTCTCCTCGCCCTGGCTGGGTTTGCCTTATAAGTGTACAGTGTTGTGGCCGTGCGGGGCTATTCGTCACATTAACTGTGTCCAATAGCTCCGCTCGTACCAGCCGCCCGGCCGCCCGGCCGCACTTGGGTAACAGGCAGCGCGGCGCGCGCTCACCACCAATCGGTTCCGAGTGACGAGAGCGGCGTAAAAACCGAGCGAGCGGCGCGCTGCCGACACGGCGCGCCAGCCGCGCCACGTTCGCCGCCCGATCGGCCGATCAATCAGCGAGAGAAATGACGGGGCTGGCGGCGGTGGCGCGCAGCCGGCGCCCGATTCGCAACCGCCGAACGACGTCCGGGGCGGCTCGTTACGAGCGGGAAATTAATCCGAACGACGCTGCCGAGCATGTCATAATGGGATTCCCCGCCGTCAGGGATTCCCCGCCGTCAGGTATTCTCCGCCGTCAGGGATTCCCCGCCGTCAGGTATTCCCCGCCGTCAGGGATTCCCCGCCGTCAGGGATTCCCCGCCGTCAGGGATTCCCCGCCGTCAGGTATTCCCCGCCGTCAGGGATTCCCCGCCGTCAGGGATTCCCCGCCGTCAGGTATTCCCCGCCGTCAGGTATTCCCCGCCGTCAGGGATTCCCCGCCGTCAGGGATTCCCCGCCGTCAGGGATTCCCCGCCGTCAGGGATTCCCCGCCGTCAGGTATTCCCCGCCGTCAGGGATTCCCCGCCGTCAGGGATTCCCCGCCGTCATTGACGAACGGGAAACAGTGGCAGCCAGGTAGGCATACGTGTCTACGATCGATCGTGCGGTCATAAATCGCAAAACAAAACCGATCCAAACCATGGCAAAACAATCACAAGCCAAAGGCAGCGAAATAATGCATTGCATCGTGGCATGCAGCTGTCGATCCAGAACTTCGTGACTTCGTCCCATCATGACCAAACAGAAACAGCAGTCAGCAATTAGATACCGGCAATCCATTTACTCGACCGACTACTGAATGCCAAGCAAATTCCATGCGTCTACAATTCGTTTAATTAACATGGGCGCCCGGCTGGACCAAACGCCTGACAAAATAAGCGATGGACTCAGTCCCGCCAAGCAAGGGACACGTGGGCCGTGGTGCACGACATATACACATTGCAGAAGTAGAGAGAACAAGGTGAGAAACGGCGCAAGGAGTCAAGGGTACTCAGCCCTTTTCCCCTTTCTCTCACACGCACACGCATACACTGCAGACGCAGACAAACACTGCAGAAGAGGAACGAGGCGAGGCCCGGCCGCCTAGCGGCCGTCGGTGGGGACGGGGTACTCACCGTGCCCTTCTTCAGCCGCTCGAGCAGCTCCTTCTCGATGGCCTTGTCGATGTTGGCGGCGACCAGGGCCTTGTCCTCCCTGCGGACCTCCCTTCTCTCCGTCTTCCTCGGCAGAGGCACCAGCTTCTTCCTGAGCAGCACACAAACACACACACACAGACATCAGCTGTTATGATCACAGCAACACACAAACACGCGGACATCGGCTTTTAGGATCACAGTTTTAACATTTGATGAGGATCATCAATTAGGGCAGGCATATCTGTTGTGGAGACATTATGAGGGCCAGACATGGGAACGAAGCCGGGTTCGGTTTCGACCTCCGCTTCACGAAGTCACACTTTTCTGAAATTTGTTTCGGCTTCGGTTTCGGCAACAAGTGTTAAAAACAGCCGTATCCGGCTTGGGCTTCGTGACATTTTGAACGTCTCACTTCCGTATAGGCTTCGGCTTCGTGTCATTTCTAATGGTTTGCTTTGTTCTTGGCTTCGGCTTCGTGTCGTTTTCGGCGGTTGTGTTCAGTTTTGACTTTGGCTTCGTGACATTTTACTGCGTGGCTTCGTCTTCGACTTAATGGTAGCTTCACATTTGGCGCTTTGCCGTGCGTGGACAGAAAACTAAACAATAACATGTACTATGTTTTACACTTGAATGGGCATCGGCTTCGTTCATTTACAAAGGGCTATGGATACCGGAACAAACATCTTAAGCGATTGTCATTGACTTTGGCTTCGAGCAAAAACAATTGAAATACCAAGGTTTGGCTTTAGCTTCGAGTTTTTGAATTTCGAAGTCACCGGCTTCGACTTCGTGGTTCAACACTTCTTAGTCACAAATGTTGACGTCAGCTTCGAATTCATGTTTGTGTCAGCCACGTGACTCCTCTGCCTATGGCCTCGAAGCCAGGAACCTGGCTTCGTCTCCTGGCTTCGTCCCCAAGCCTGATGAGGGCAATGCGATAGACAAAACGACGTTTGCTTTCTTCCCAAAATACAGATGTTCTACAAGTAATGTACAAGTTTCCACGACAAGAGTGAACGGACCGCACACGGTTATGCTACACAGTTATAAGTCAAACAATACCCGGCACACAACAAGGACCAGTTGCGATGACATTGATCAAGTGTCAAGGTAGCAAGCCAAAAGGAGCCACGACCCCTCAAGATGGGCAACATCAAAACGACTATTTCACACTGTCCCTTATAACTATACAAATCTCTTCTAAAGCAGTCTTTACCACTAACAATCAAAATATTATGATGAGTGACCAACGTAGCTGGACACAGTCCGTGATTTCCTTCAATGGAGTCACATCTACAGACGTGATGCAGCAGAGCCAATCTGGACAGACAGTACCCGACTGGCGAGCTGCCAATGGACAGTGCACACTGAGGCACACTGTGCCACCGACGGGCATCGCCGCAGCACATCGCTCCATTCCGCCTACTGCAGTCACCAGAAACCTGCCGCACCCCGCGGGACGTGTGGCACGGCCGAACGGCCCACCAACGGTCCAGTGACAGAAGAAATGTCCACACGACTGGACTGAACTGGACCGTGACCAGGGAATGTAGGTTATCTGAGCCGACCGCGACCGGGAAATGTCTGAGCCGACCGTGACCAGGGAATGCAGGTTATCTGAGCCGACCGTGACCAGGGAATGTAGGTTATCTGAGCCGACCGTGACCAGGGAATGTAGGTTATCTGAGCCGACCGTGACCAGGGAATGTAGGTTATCTGAGCCGACCGTGACCAGGGAATGTAGGTTATCTGAGCCGACCGTGACCAGGGAATGTAGGTTATCTGATCCGACCGTGACCAGGGAATGTAGGTTATCTGAGCCGACCGTGACCAGGGAATGCAGGTTATCTGAGCCGACCGTGACCAGGGAATGTAGGTTATCTGAGCTATGGCAGAGCCTGTCCGGCGAATGACACATTCGAACACCATCACATGGCCCTGGCTGTCTTTTCCATCAGCTCACTCGAACACCATCACATGGCCCTGGCTGTCTTTTCCATCAGCTCACACATTCAAACACCATCACATGGCCCTGGCTGTCTTTTCCATCAGCTCACAGTTTTTGTGATGACAACATCAGTGGCACGAATCTTGGGCTCAAAGCCAACAGACAATGACGAAAAGAGAGTTATTGCCTTTCATCACTAAGTCGGTGACAACACAATCATTTGATCAAGTTTACCTTCAAGTGCAAACTAATGTATCTTGAAGAATCCCGCGCCATACTCTGGGCGGTCAATAGCGCATCCCTTGCAGTCAGCCCAGTGAACGCCAGACATAAACTAATCCGCTCCAGGCGTCGATCGGGTATTATTGTCAGCCACACTATTGTGCGCCTCCCAAGCATCCTCGGTCGAATAACGCACAGCAACTCGTACAAACTTTATCTGCTGCAGCCGGTTGACAGGCCCAGGCCAATCGGCCAACTTTCATATTGTTCAACTTCTCCCAGTCAAAAACTAGTCTCGTCGATACCGCAAGGCAACTCCGTGGTAAGCCCCTCCCTCCCCCTCCCCCCGGAGGAAGCGCCCATTGCGGCTCGCCTGCCGAGCGCCGCAGGCCGGGCGGAGGCCGCAGAAAAACAACCCACGACGCTGATCCGATTGTGGGTGACATTTGCACGGGATTGCGGTGAGGCAGGCACAGACTTAGCAGCCGACAGCGAGGCCGTCGCCGGGGCCGCGCTCGGTAAAGAGCGTCGGGAGAGCGACTGCAGTGCAGCCACCAGGCAACCTGTACTGGTAGACTGTCCCGACGCGCAGGACGCCTGCAGTGGTATACTGTCCCGGCGCGCAGGACGCCTGCAGTGGTAGACTGTCCCGGCGCGCAGGACGCCCGCAGCGGTAGACTGTCCCGGCGCGCAGGACGCCTGCAGTGGTAGACTGTCCCGCTTCACACATCATCAGCGCCAGACCAGCGCCACGGTTTCTTGTAGGGCCATCGTAAGGCATGGCATATTCCACATGGCATGTCATCCGATGAGGGGTATTAAAATGCGAAGTTGAGTGATTTTTGGGAACAATGAGTGGTAATGACTGTCCATTCCTCTATCTACCAGGGAATGACCAACATTACAAAGGAAAAAGAAACATGTTGCGATTTTTCAATCATTGCAACAAATCACAATTCGAGGGGTATATAACCAGTAAGGCGCCGTAGTTGGCGATGAACGAGCGAGCGCGAAGGAAATGTATGGGGAATTTAAACTCGATCGGGCAAGTAGTTTCTGAGATACAAAAAGGGTGCGCACGTGCACAGGCACCCACATTTGACTTGAGGGAAAGTGGGGGCAGAGAGGTCCCTAACCACACACCAAATTTGAACACAATCGGCTTAGCCGTTCCTGATATATAGAACCTGATATATAGAATAGGGGTGTGCACGTGCGCACGTGCAGTCACCTCACCCCTGAGTTGTGTAAAAGTGGCGGCTGAGGGGTCCCTAACCACACACGCAATTTGCATATAATCTGCCCAGCCGTTGCGGAGTTATTGCGAGAAAATACTTTTCAATACCCCTCACGCGGCACGCGCCACGCGCAGTGGTAGTCACCCACATGAGTCAGCACTGGTCTCAAACAGGGTAGGTTAGATGGGGCTGCTCAGCAAAGAAGTCCGCTTGTCAATCAGACATGCAGTTGCAGAGATATATGCTTATCAAAAGTGTCGCCACGGGCCGGGTCGGGTCGGGCCGGGCCGCTCATAATCAGAATTTTTCCATACACCACGGAAGGACGAACCAGTAAGAGCGCGAAGAAAATGTATGGTGAATTCAACTCCATCGGGCAAGTAGTTTCTGAGATACAAAAAGGGTGCGCACGTGCGCATGTGCAGAAGCACCGCACCCCTGACTTGTGGGCAAGTGGCGGCTGAGAGGTCCCTAACCACGCACAAAATTTGAACACATTCGGCTCAGCCGTTCCTGCGATATAGAATAGGGGTGCGCACGTGCGCACGTGCAGAGGCACCCCATCCCTGACTTGTGGGAAAGCGGCGGCTGAGGGGTCCCTAACCACACACCAAATTTGAAAACAATCGGCTCAGCCGTTCCTGAGACATAGAATAGGGGTGTACACGTGCGTACGTGCAGAGGCACCCCCCCCCCCTCCCCCCATAACTTGTGGGAAAGTGGCGGCTGAGGGGGAAAGTGGGGAACCACACACCAAATTTGAGCACGATCGGCTCAGCCGTTGCGGAGTTATTCGAGGGAACACCTTCCAACACCCCTCACACGGCACGAGCCACGAGCCACGAGCCACGAGCCACGCGCCATGCGCCATGCGCCACGCGCCACGCGCAGTGGTAGTCACCCACGTGAGTCGGCACTGGTCTCAAACAGGGTAGGTTGGATGGGGCTGCTCAGCAAAGAAACCCGCTTGTCAATCGGACGTGCGGTTGCAGAGATATTAGCTTGTCAAAAGCGTCGCCACGGGTCGGGCCGGGCTGGGTCGGGCCGCTGATATTCATATTTTTCCCATATACCACGGAAAGACGAGCGAGCGCGAAGCGCTCGCTCGTAACAATAATACAAAATAATGATCTAGGACGTTATGACATCTCCAAACGCAGGTTTGCTTATCAAAGTGTCGAGAAAAGTGCTGAGAGACGGCATATCAGCGGCAGAGGCCGAGTGGGATGGCCAGTTTCCCCCCGGCGCAGCCCGCAGACAGGCCGCCGCAGTGCGCCGAGGCAGAAATAACTAAACAATGTGCGCGGGGCGACAGCCGAGGCGAACATAGGCCAAAGAAACACACGACACAACGAATTAGCGAGCGGCGAGCGGCAACGGAGAGCGGCGCCGACAGCAATAGCGTGGAACCATGCCAGCCGTCCTTCAGGGCCGACGACGCCGCGGGAACAGGCAGAGAGAGAGAGGGAGGGAGGGGAGGGAGGGGAAGGGAGGGGGGGAGGGGGAGGGAGGGAGGGAGGGGGGGGGGGGGGGGGGGAGGGAGGGAGGGAGGGAGGGGGGGGGGGAGGGAGGGAAGGAGGGATGCAGACAGGGAGAGACGGGGACGCCGCGGGAACAGGGAGAGGCAGGACAGGGACGCCGAGGGCGAGGTCTCTGGCGCACCAGTGGCGGGACGGTCAGCCTCGTGGAGGGCCGAGACGGCCGGCGGCGGAGGGGCGTTCCCAGTCGGCGCTCCAGTGGCGGGACAGTCAGCCTCGTGGAGAGCCGAGACGGCCGGCGGCGGAGGGGCGTCCCCAGTCGGCGCTCCAGTTCTGACCCCGGTGGCAGGGCTGCAGAGCTGAGCGGACCCCGGCAGAAGTAAGCTGAACGGCCCACGGGTGGGTCGGCAGTAGAAAGCCGCCGTCAGCCCGGCTGGGCTGGCAGTGGGGAGCCGCCGTCGGCCCGGCCGGGTCGGCAGTAACGGCCCACTTACCAGCTGCGCCGCTTTATGCTTCTGATCGAGTCAGCCGTAAATATCGGTTAGCGTACAGCTGGCGGACGGGAGGGGGGGGGGGGGGGGCGAGACGTGTCGACACGGTCCGCCGGCCGGGCCCCGGTCCCCCAACACACTGTCGCAGCCTGCAGGGTAAAATAGCACCCCTCCCCTGACACACTGACGCAGCCTGCAGGGTAAAATAACACAGCAGAGAGAAGCTAGACTGACAGGACAGTGGTGGGCACCCGGCCGCAATACAGGACTACAGGACGGCGGACAAGGGAACAGGACAACAACAGTCGGTTAAGGACAACTAAGGGCTAATGGCAATGTACAATTGTCGAGCACAGTGTTGGATTTTTCATTTCATGACCTGGTCCCGGAGAGTAAAAATCCATAGGTGGAGAGTAAAATTGTATTGTCAGGCAAGTTAAGATTTTCATTTTTGTTTTAGTTATTTTATTTGGAAAGTAAAAACATCCTGATTTGTAATAGATATTAAATCCTTCTGAGGAAAATGGAATTATAATTTAACTACAATGTCAGTAAGATCAGGTGAAAAGAGAGCAAATTTCCTGAACAAATATGAAGAGAGCAAAATTCTTTGGACCAAAAAAGTCCAGAAAATGGCCCAAATTCCAAGACGGGTCGAGCAGCACACCCTTATAGCACGGGATACAAGGACGGCACCAAGCAGAAAAGATAGCGGATAGTCGATTGCAGACAAGGACCTAAGCACGGCTGTGCCAATACCGAATTCCAGTCTTAGAAATATGGGTTCGGAATTGATCATAAAATATACTTAAAATGTAATATTTTCGGAATTACAAATTTTCGGATGGGATTTTCAGAATATATCTAATCTAATGGTATCTAAACATCTAGCGATATCTTATCTTAACTAAATCTTTTAAAACAAATATCATCCATCTACTATATATCTGGTAACCCGCGCACTGCAAGGGCTTTGCGCCGAACACGAACTGCAGTTCGTGTTCGGCGCAAAGCCCCTGCACTGCGCGGGTTAACAGATATATAGTAGATAGATGATATTTGTTTTAAAAGATTTAGGGGGGGGTTGA
>JAXIVJ010005062.1:45000-70000 GCA_036785665.1 Chirona hameri
GATCGAGCGAGTTATGCACAAGCGCAAGGAGATAGAAGATTTTGTTACGGTCGTGCAAGCCGCAGTACATAGTTTCCGAGTCCGGAGTTTATGTTTATCTTCATGCTTTGTAAAATTTGATTGCCTGCAAACTGTCTTTAACTTTACGGACGCAAGATGTACAAATAATTATTGATTTCACTTAGCTTCGAGCAGCTCTGCCCGTTTTGTTAATTTTACGTAGATTCATTCAAAGTTCAAACTCCGACAGTTGTTGTTAATTTCACTGCTTCAAACTCCGTAGGTTTGGCTAGCATGAATGTGAGAGTGGGGAACGAAAAGAAGGTAACGAGCCTTAGCACCAACGCTATCAACCGAGAGGAATTTAAGTGGTGGTGAAATGCGTTCTTTGAGTTCACGGCAGCACTTTACAGTTCAATTCCATACGCCTGACAAGTTGCAAAAGGCATCGCAAAAATTCGGCCAGGTGCTAGTGTGCCATTAAAATTGTAGACACCTTCGCAAACAGGCAATGTGAGCTGGACTGTTTCAGTTTTGGATGGATGGAGCTTTAAAAACAAATGTTGGTAAAGCAAATTTCTATTTCAGATATGGAGAAAACAAAATCCAGCTTGGTTGGTGCATATGTGGAAAACCTACCCTATTTTTAGCATTTAAATATCTTCAACTTTGCAAAAGTTGATAGGACAAACACAAAGATGGTGGCCTGGGGCAATGGGCCCACCAATTCTATTGAACACCATCCGTACTCTATTGAACTCCATCCGTGCTGTTTTGCATTGTTACACACAAACTTGATATTTTTGTTTGGGCATGCAGCCTTTTGAGTTAGTATAAAGCTATGCCCATTTTGTCGTGCAGGATGGCTGTCAACATTATTCATAAATACCTACCCTTATGATTCGCGATGTTACAATTTGAACCAGTTCTACGATTCTATAGCATGTTGTAACATAGGTGCATAGCTCACCTGACTTAATATTTATCGGTTAGAAATTAGAATACATGTAGTAACATTTTATCTACCGGTTCGGCTATGGCGCATTCCATATAGACACTGCACTAATCACCTTAGTGGTGTCACTTCAAGGGACATAACATTTTCGACCATGCAGATCAGTCCTTCCACCGCGCCGGCTTCGTTGAGTGAGCACATGACATGAAATCATACCAAGTACCTACATACCACCACATCTCAGGCAGACGCAGCCGACGTCGTGCAGCGACGTGCAGACCTCGTTTGCCACTTCCAAATGGCCTATCTCGCATGTATGCAACTGGCTATCAGAGACCTGATTCACTTCACTACATCGCTGATTGCCATACTGACCGAAGCCGTAAATATAAATCAGTAAGTCGCCTACTTATGAGAGTACGTCAGCAAACCCTCCCATGAACCGTGCACACCTCACGCCGACGCAGCTAACTGCGCGTTTGCGCGTACGAAACCCTCCCATGAGCCGTGCGCACCTCGTGCCGACGAAGCACACGTCAACGTGACGTCACCTCCGGCGGGCGGTGCGAATTCCGTAGCATGGCTGTAAACTTGGCCCCGGCACGGGTAGACGATGTTTTTTTCTTTAACATTCGCGGTCGTGCAACACGGCTTGTATACGAGCACGATACTATATACGATACACTATACGAGCACGAGACGTAGACTCGACTGTTGCAAATAAGTTATATATATGACATCATAGGGAAATACATAATTAAAAACAGAGTTGCAAAAAACGAGCGCTGCAAAACAGCCAGCGGTGAGCGGCGCACGCCACTACCCCGGTGTAGGTTGAGTTGGGCGCAGCGCAGCATGACACATGCTCGGGATAGTAGGCTGAGTTGGGCGCAGCGCAGCATGACACATGCTCGGGACAGTATCCAGAGCACGGTGAGTGGACACTGTGCACTAAATCGGCTGTTGTGTCACTGCGCACTACGCAGGATCGGTGCCTCAGCTTCCCCGACTTCTCACGCTCATTACCAAGTCAGCGCAGCATCGGTGCCTCAGTTTCCCCGACTTCTCACGCTCATTACCAAGTCAGCGCAGCATCGGTGCCTCAGTTTCCCCGACATCTCACGCTCATTACCAAGTCAGCGCAGCATCGGTGCCTCAGTTTCCCCGACATCTCACGCTCAATACCAAGTCAGCGCAGCATCGGTGCCTCAGTTTCCCCGACTTCTCACGCTCATTACCAAGTCAGCGCAGCATCGGTGCCTCAGTTTCCCCGACATCTCACGCTCATTACCAAGTCAGCGCAGCATCGGTGCCTCAGTTTCCCCGACATCTCACGCTCAATACCAAGTCAGCGCAGCATCGGTGCCTCAGTTTCCCCGACTTCTCACGCTCATTACCAAGTCAGCGCAGCATCGGTACCTCAGTTTCCCCGACTTCTCACGCTCATTACCAAGTCAGCGCAGCATCGGTGCCTCAGTTTCCCCGACTTCTCACGCTCATTACCAAGTCAGCGCAGCATCGGTGCCTCAGTTTCCCCGACATCTCACGCTCATTACCAAGTCAGCGCAGCATCGGTGCCTCAGTTTCCCCGACTTCTCACGCTCATTACCAAGTCAGCGCAGCATCGGTGCCTCAGTTTCCCCGACATCTCACGCTCATTACCAAGTCAGCGCAGCATCGGTACCTCAGTTTCCCCGACATCTCACGCTCATTACCAAGTCAGCGCAGCATCGGTACCTCAGTTTCCCCGACATCTCACGCTCATTACCAAGTCAGCGCAGCATCGGTTCCTCAGTTTCCCCGACTTCTCACGCTCATTACCAAGTCAGCGCAGCATCGGTGCCTCAGTTTCCCCGACTTCTCACGCTCATAACCAAGTCAGCGCAGCATCGGTGCCTCAGTTTCCCCGACTTCTCACGCTCATTACCAAGTCAGCGCAGCATCGGTGCCTCAGTTTCCCCGACATCTCACGCTCATTACCAAGTCAGCGCAGCATCGGTGCATCAGTTTCCCAGACATCTCACGCTCATTACCAAGTCAGCGCAGCATCGGTACCTCAGTTTCCCCGACATCTCACGCTCATTACCAAGTCAGCGCAGCATCGGTGCCTCAGTTTCCCCGACTTCTCACGCTCATTACCAAGTCAGCGCAGCATCGGTGCCTCAGCTTCCCCGACTTCTCACGCTCATTACCAAGTCAGCGCAGCATCGGTGCCTCAGTTTCCCCGACATCTCACGCTCATTACCAAGTCAGCGCAGCATCGGTGCCTCAGTTTCCCCGACTTCTCACGCTCATTACCAAGTCAGCGCAGCATCGGTACCTCAGTTTCCCCGACATCTCACGCTCATTACCAAGTCAGCGCAGCATCGGTGCCTCAGTTTCCCCGACTTCTCACGCTCATTACCAAGTCAGCGCAGCATCGGTACCTCAGTTTCCCCGACATCTCACGCTCATTACCAAGTCAGCGCAGCATCGGTGCCTCAGTTTCCCCGACATCTCACGCTCATTACCAAGTCAGCGCAGCATCGGTGCCTCAGTTTCCCCGACTTCTCACGCTCATTACCAAGTCAGCGCAGCATCGGTGCCTCAGCTTCCCCGACTTCTCACGCTCATTACCAAGTCAGCGCAGCATCGGTGCCTCAGTTTCCCCGACATCTCACGCTCATTACCAAGTCAGCGCAGCATCGGTGCCTCAGTTTCTCCGACATCTCACGCTCATTACCAAGTCAGCGCAGCATCGGTGAATCAGTTTCCCAGACATCTCACGCTCATTACCAAGTCAGCGCAGCATCGGTGCCTCAGTTTCCCCGACTTCTCACGCTCATTACCAAGTCGGCGCAGCATCGGTGCCTCAGTTTCCCCGACTTCTCACGCTCATTACCAAGTCAGCGCAGCATCGGTGCCTCAGTTTCCCCGACATCTCACGCTCATTACCAAGTCAGCGCAGCATCGGTACCTCAGTTTCCCCGACATCTCACGCTCATTACCAAGTCAGCGCAGCATCGGTGCCTCAGTTTCCCCGACTTCTCACGCTCATTACCAAGTCAGCGCAGCATCGGTGCATCAGTTTCCCAGACATCTCACGCTCATTACCAAGTCAGCGCAGCATCGGTGCCTCAGTTTCCCCGACTTCTCACGCTCATTACCAAGTCAGCGCAGCATCGGTGCCTGTTTCCCCGACTTCTCACGCTCATTACCAAGTCAGCGCAGCATCGGTGCCTCAGTTTCCCCGACATCTCACGCTCATTACCAAGCTGCCGGTGCCTCAGTTTCCCCGACATCTCACGCTCATTACCAAGTCAGCGCAGCATCGGTGCCTCAGTTTCCCCGACATCTCACGCTCATTACCAAGTCAGCGCAGCATCGGTGCCTCAGTTTCCCCGACTTCTCACGCTCATTACCAAGTCAGCGCAGCATCGGTACCTCAGTTTCCCCGACATCTCACGCTCATTACCAAGTCAGCGCAGCATCGGTGCCTCAGTTTCCCCGACTTCTCACGCTCATTACCAAGTCAGCGCAGCATCGGTGCATCAGTTTCCCAGACATCTCACGCTCATTACCAAGTCAGCGCAGCATCGGTGCCTCAGTTTCCCCGACATATCACGCTCATTACCAAGTCAGCGCAGCATCGGTGCCTCAAGTTTCCCCGACATCTCACGCTCATTACCAAGTCAGCGCAGCATCGGTTCCTCAGTTTCCCCGACATCTCACGCTCAATACCAAGTCAGCGCAGCATCGGTGCCTCAGTTTCCCCGACTTCTCACGCTCATTACCAAGTCAGCGCAGCATCGGTGCCTCAGTTTCCCCGACATCTCACGCTCATTACCAAGTCAGCGCAGCATCGGTGCATCAGTTTCCCAGACATCTCACGCTCATTACCAAGTCAGCGCAGCATCGGTGCCTCAGTTTCCCCGACATCTCACGCTCAATACCAAGTCAGCGCAGCATCGGTGCCTCAGTTTCCCCGACTTCTCACGCTCATTACCAAGTCAGCGCAGCATCGGTGCCTCAGTTTCCCCGACATCTCACGCTCATTACCAAGTCAGCGCAGCATCGGTGCCTCAGTTTCCCCGACTTCTCACGCTCATTACCAAGTCAGCGCAGCATCGGTGCCTCAGTTTCCCCGACATCTCACGCTCATTACCAAGTCAGCGCAGCATCGGTGCCTCAGTTTCCCCGACATCTCACGCTCATTACCAAGTGTCCGGCTCGCTCTGGACTTTTTAACTTGGATTGAGAAGTACAGCATATAGGCCTTGTTAAAAGATAGAAGCGAATGTTGCAATTTTTATTCTGGAGCTTAAACCACAAATTGTACTCCTACTATTTGTGTTTAATACAAACGTAAAATAGGACGCATGACTACCGTACAATGGGGTGAAGTGAGACAATGGGGCGAAGTGAGAGAATGGGGTGAAGTGAGACAGTGGGGCGAAGTGAGAGAATGGGGTGAAGTGAGACAGTGGGGTGAAGTGAGATAATGGGGTGAAGTGAGACAGTGGGGCGAAGTGAGATAATGGGGTGAAGTGAGACAGTGGGGCGAAGTGAGAGAATGGGTTGAAGTGAGACAGTGGGGCGAAGTGAGAGAATGGGGTGAAGTGAGACAGTGGGGCGAAGTGAGAGAATGGGGTGAAGTGAGACAGTGGGGCGAAGTGAGAGAATGGGGTGAAGTGAGACAGTGGGGCGAAGTGAGAGAATGGGGTGAAGTGAGACAGTGGGGCGAAGTGAGAGAATGGGGTGAAGTGAGACAGTGGGGTGAAGTGAGACAGTGGGGTGAAGTGAGACAGTGGGGTGAAGTGAGACAGAGGGGTGAAGTGAGACAGTGGGGTGAAGTGAGACAGTGGGGTGAAGTGAGACAGTGGGGTGAAGTGAGACAGTGGGGTGAAGTGAGAGAATGGGGTTAAGTGAGACAGTGGGGCGAAGTGAGAGAATGGGGTGAAGTGAGACAGTGGGGCGAAGTGAGACAGTGGGGTGAAGTGAGACAGTGGGGTGAAGTGAGAGAATGGGGTGAAGTGAGACAGTGGGGTGAAGTGAGATAATGGGGTGAAGTGAGACAGTGGGGTGAAGTGAGACAGTGGGGTGAAGTGAGAGAATGGGGTGAAGTGAGACAGTGGGGTGAAGTGAGACAGTGGGGTGAAGTGAGACAGTGGGGTGAAGTGAGACAGTGGGGCGAAGTGAGACAGTGGGGTGAAGTGAGAGAATGGGGTGAAGTGAGACAGTGGGGTGAAGTGAGACAGTGGGGTGAAGTGAGACAGTGGGGTGAAGTGAGAGAATGGGGTGAAGTGAGACAGTGGGGTGAATTGAGACAGTGGGGTGAAGTGAGATAATGGGGTGAAGTGAGACAGTGGGGTGAAGTGAGACAGTGGGGTGAAGTGAGACAGTGGGGTGAAGTGAGACAGTGGGGTGAAGTGAGAGAATGGGGTGAAGTGAGAGAATGGGGTGAAGTGAGACAGTGGGGTGAAGTGAGAGAATGGGGTGAAGTGAGACAGTGGGGTGAAATGAGACAGTGGGGTGAAGTGAGACAGTGGGGTGAAGTGAGACAGTGGGGTGAAGTGAGACAGTGGGGTGAAGTGAGACAGTGGGGCGAAGTGAGACAGTGGGGTGAAGTGAGAGAATGGGGTGAAGTGAGACAGTGGGGTGAAGTGAGACAGTGGGGTGAAGTGAGACAGTGGGGTGAAGTGAGAGAATGGGGTGAAGTGAGACAGTGGAGTGAAGTGAGACAGTGGGGTGAAGTGAGACAGTGGGGTGAAGTGAGATAATGGGGTGAAGTGAGACAGTGGGGTGAAGTGAGACAGTGGGGGTGAAGTGAGCCAGTGGGGTGAAGTGAGAGAATGGGGTGAAGTGATACAGTGGGGTGAAGTGAGACAGTGGGGTGAAGTGAGACAGTGGGGTGAAGTGAGAGAATGGGGTGAAGTGAGATAATGGGGTGAAGTGAGAGAATGGGGTGAAGTGAGACAGTGGGGTGAAGTGAGACAGTGGGGTGAAGTGAGAGAATGGGGTGAAGTGAGACAGTGGGGTGAAGTGAGACAGTGGGGTAAAGTGAGACAGTGGGGTGAAGTGAGAGAATGGGGTGAAGTGAGACAGTGGGGTGAAGTGAGACAGTGGGGTGAAGTGAGACAGTGGGGTGAAGTGAGACAGTGGGGTGAAGTGAGATAATGGGGTGAAGTGAGACAGTGGGGTGAAGTGAGACAGTGGGGTGAAGTGAGACAGTGGGGC
This sequence comes from Chirona hameri, assembly GCA_036785665.1. Classification (NCBI taxonomy): domain Eukaryota; kingdom Metazoa; phylum Arthropoda; class Thecostraca; order Balanomorpha; family Balanidae; genus Chirona; species Chirona hameri. The sequence goes on from JAXIVJ010005062.1 coordinate 52,172, forward strand.
GAAGTGAGACAGTGGGGTGAAGTGAGACAGTGGGGTGAAGTGAGACAGTGGGGTGAAGTGAGAGAATGGGGTGAAGTGAGACAGTGGGGTGAAGTGAGACAGTGGGGTAAAGTGAGACAGTGGGGTGAAGTGAGAGAATGGGGTGAAGTGAGACAGTGGGGTGAAGTGAGACAGTGGGGCGAAGTGAGACAGTGGGGTGAAGTGAGAGAATGGGGTGAAGTGAGACAGTGGGGTGAAGTGAGACAGTGGGGTGAAGTGAGATAATGGGGTGAAGTGAGACAGTGGGGTGAAGTGAGACAGTGGGGTGAAGTGAGAGAATGGGGTGAAGTGAGGCAGTGGGGTGAATTGAGACAGTGGGGTGAAGTGAGACAGTGGGGTGAAGTGAGACAGTGGGATGAAGTGAGACAGTGGGGTGAAGTGAGAGAATGGGGTGAAGTGAGACAGTGGGGTGAAGTGAGACAGTGGGGTGAAGTGATACAGTGGGGTGAAGTGAGACAGTGGGGCGAAGTGAGAGAATGGGGTGAAGTGAGACAGTGGGGCGAAGTGAGATAATGGGGTGAAGTGAGACAGTGGGGTGAAGTGAGAGAATGGGGTGAAGTGAGACAGTGGGGTGAAGTGAGAGAATGGGGTGAAGTGAGACAGTGGGGTGAAGTGAGACAGTGGGGTGAAGTGAGAGAATGGGGTGAAGTGAGGCAGTGGGGTGAATTGAGACAGTGGGGTGAAGTGAGACAGTGGGGTGAAGTGAGACAGTGGGATGAAGTGAGACAGTGGGGTGAAGTGAGAGAATGGGGTGAAGTGAGACAGTGGGGTGAAGTGAGACAGTGGGGTGAAGTGATACAGTGGGGTGAAGTGAGACAGTGGGGCGAAGTGAGAGAATGGGGTGAAGTGAGACAGTGGGGCGAAGTGAGAGAATGGGGTGAAGTGAGACAGTGGGGCGAAGTGAGAGAATGGGGTGAAGTGAGACAGTGGGGTGAAGTGAGAGAATGGGGTGAAGTGAGACAGTGGGGTGAAGTGAGAGAATGGGGCGAAGTGAGACAGTGGGGTGAAGTGAGACAGTGGGATGAAGTGAGACAGTGGGGTGAAGTGAGAGAATGGGGTGAAGTGAGACAGTGGGGTGAAGTGAGACAGTGGGGTGAAGTGATACAGTGGGGTGAAGTGAGACAGTGGGGCGAAGTGAGAGAATGGGGTGAAGTGAGACAGTGGGGCGAAGTGAGAGAATGGGGTGAAGTGAGACAGTGGGGTGAAGTGAGAGAATGGGGTGAAGTGAGACAGTGGGGTGAAGTGAGAGAATGGGGTGAAGTGAGACAGTGGGGTGAAGTGAGACAGTGGGGTGAAGTGAGCCACTAGGTACACACAATATTTAATGTAGTTCATTTGTTAAATGAGTTAGAAGATTCAAACTATCACCATACGATAGGAAATTGATCATTGTTCACTATTAGGATCGAAAATACAGTTTTTCCAGCCATGCTAAAAAATAGCAGCAAAAACAAAAATCGAAACAAATGTGAAAATAAAGAAACATCTGAAACTTTGCTTGTGCAGCCAATGTTGACAAATATATTGTTATGATTCGTCATGTTAATCAAATGATGATGAATTCGGACACTGAACATGTGTTCTGTGCTTCATTTTTTGCTGCATTCTTAGAGTTGCATGATGAAATGTTTACATACAACTCACTTCTGAGGGCAACGTGAGACGAGTGACTGCCATTCATTCCTGAGTTTGAGTCAGGTCAAGTGTGAAAAGTGTGTTCAATTTGTATAAAAAAAACTGATTATTCATCTTATTCGCCAATCTAATTGACTATGCCCCGCAGCCTTGAACAGAACAGGCCCTGATATAAAGTATTTTGTGGCGGTTGTCTGATGATTGAAAGGTCCTAGGTTCGTGTCACCCCCCCTCCCGATCGCAACCCATGGATGACTGCACTGTCTTTGCATGCCTAAATTAAATACATGGTCGGGACGTAAACCTCAATAAATATAATTGTCCAAACATCTGCCTAACATCCTGAAAACATGAAGTTCGGTTAAGGTAAAGTACCTACTTATTCATCCATGGGAGCCCTGCAAATTTTACCCCTCCCCTGACCATCCGTTGTACGAAAATCCCCAAACCGAATAGCACAAATATATATATTTTTTTCCTTTTCGTGTCACATGACAAGATGAAGGAAACACAAGTTTGTCTTCTTTGGCCATATGACAAGATGAAGCAACAATAGAAACATTACGTCCCATAGGTCCCTCATCCCATAGTTTTATGTATCTAATATAATACATCCCATAGGTCAACATCCTCATAGGTCATGACAGCAAAATTGAACATTTGTATAAGGTGGTATTGGGGCTTTACGACTACGCGCCTGTCGCCATTTATAGTCAGGGTCTCTCACACGCTGACCCGAGCGGGGAACCGAATGACGTCACCAGTAGCCAGACATTTATAGTCGGGGTCTCTCACGCCGACCCGAGCGGGGAACCGAATGACGTCACCAGTAGCCAGACATTTATAGTCGGGGTCTCTCACGCTGACCCGAGCGGGGGAATCGAATGACGTCACCAGTAGCCAGACATTTATAGTCGGGGTCTCTCACGCTGACCCGAGCGGGGGAACCGAATGACGTCACCAGTAGCCAGACATTTATAGTCGGGGTCTCTCACGCCGACCCGAGCGGGGGAACCGAATGACCTCGCCAGTAGCCAGACTCCAACCCAGAACGCATGGAATCCGAGCCCAACGCTCTACCGACTGAGCCACCCGGAACCCATGGAATCCGAGCCCAACGCTCTACCGACTTAGCCACCCGGAACCCATGGAATCTGAGCCAAACGCCCTACCGACAGAGCCACCCGGAACCCATGTAATCCGAGCCCAACGCTCTACCGACTTAGCCACCCGGAAACCATGGAATCTGAGCCCAACGCCCTACCGACTGAGCCACCCGGAACCCATGGAATCCGAGCCCAACGCTCTACCGACTGAGCCACCCGGAACCCATGGAATCCGAGCCCAACGCTCTACCGACTTAGCCACCCGGAACCCATGGAATCTGAGCCCAACGCCCTACCGACTGAGCCACCTGGAACCCATGGAATCCGAGCCCAACGCTCTACCGACTGAGCCACCCGGCACCCATGGAATCCGAGCCCAACGCTCTACCGACTTAGCCACCCGGAACCCATGGAATCCGAGCCCAACGCTCTACCGACTGAGCCACCCGGAACCTATGAAATCCGAGCCCAACGCTCTACCGACTGAGGCACCCGGGCCCTCACATATTTTGATAAGCGATGATTTCGCAATCTGTCTGTAGCTTCTGATTTTTGTCTTCAATGGCTTAAACATTCAACTTTTTCTGCAAAGCTGAAAACTGTCTGATTTCACCCATCAAGCACCATTACATGCATAGGCGTAGGAACAGGGGGGGGGGGCATGGCCTTCTCACTTTTCGTTTTGTTTAGCTATTTTTTTTTTGCTTGGTGATATAATTTGTTGATGGCAAAGGGTTCGCCAAGACTAGAAAAGGCCAAATCTGCAAAGAGATCTTCCATAGGGAGGTTGGGGTTCTTTCTCTCAAGACGAGATCAAAAGTTTCACTCCCCCCCACACACACACACTTTTCGTGACGTTCCTACATCCCTGATTAAATACCCAAAACATGCCAATCAACAGTGTCTGACTTCACTCCACCGGGCGGGGTGAAGTGAGACAGCGAAAAAGAGAGAAAAAATGATATGCTACATATGCAATAAATTAAAACCAATCCTAGGCTGGTAGTATTTTACACAATTTAAGATTTGGAACACAAATCTAACAAATTGAGGCAATAGGCGAAAAGTTATAGTTCAGTTAAAAGCAAAACAGTGTCTCACTTCACGCCATTTTACGGTATCGCAAACGATTAATAGTGTTGCTATTTTTAACCAAAATAAACACAAAAGATAAGCATTTGAAGAGAGGAGAGTCAAGCACCGATGACTATTTTCCCGGCTTACAACGCATTTGCCCGGCTTACAACGTATGATATTGGGTCGAGTCGCGGGTATTTGCACTTTAAATCAAACCAAGGTCGAAGGTTAAACAAACATCTTCAAGAATAGAGCTGAAAATCCTCGCCTCTGGAGCGCAGCATTGGCGACACATCCTCTCAGTGAACAGATATCCCTGCAGATTTAAAATACCCGACGATAGCGAACCCGAGTACTAAAAATTGACAGCCCTATTCTAATCGTCACGCATCCGACAGGAATGGGATCGATCGAGACTACAGGCCAAGGCCGTAATCGTGAACAAAGGCGGATTCAGAGCGGGAAAAAGTTGGTTTGGGAATTCCAAAATGTAACACACAATTATAAACATTTATTGAATTTCGCTCCCTTGTGCGGCGCTAATAGCTAATTAAAAATATTTTCCTAAGTGTCCCACAATTTGTCGATTTGGGTGGGAAATGACACCCAAATTAGAATGATTTTCCACTCTCACTCCCAATTTAGGAGTAAAATTTCCACTTCCAAATTATGAATTGTGATATTGATTCTGACATAAATATTGACTAAAGTACATGATGTTCACGAAAACTACTGCTTTTCATATTGAAAACAGACATCAATAATAGCCGTTTTCACGAAGGATTACTGCGTTGAAAGATTCTTAAATGTTTTAACAAGTTTTGGAGTCTTATAGATGTCTTAGTTCGACGATCCATAACTACACAACTTTTACATGCTATTTTTGGCTTGAAATCTCCCTCAGAATTTTGTAATATGTTGGTAAGAATATAATATGTAACAAATTTGCGGTTTGGTGGTAATTAGCAAGATAAGCATTGATAGATCACTTCAGAACAGTTCAAAAAAACTTCTGTGGCGTGTGACGCTATTGGCCGCAATGGACTCGCCCAATCCGGCCCAATCCAGCGGCCGGCCTGTGCGGCTTGGCTTTGTCATGTGCGTGCGGCACGCGGGTTGGAGGTGGTGGCAAATCGATGCTGGCACATCACTGCGCATGCACAGACAGACCTGTGATCTACGACGCTGCCAGATTTAGTAACTAGTATGACGGTATGCTAAACTGAACGAATGGACTAAACTGAACGAATGGGCTAAACTGAACGAATGGACTAGACGCACATGTTCTTTAAAAACGGACAATTTTGTATCATAAATTTATTATGAGCTTAATACATGTTTCCATAACTATTGAATAGTGATAATATCGCCTAAATCAGTCATTTATTTCTTGGAATGTATAATATACTAAGACTTCTATACCAAAACTTCTCAGAAACTCTCAGAAACTTCTCAGAAACAATCTTTTCAGCGCAATAATCCTTCGTGAAAACGGCTATTGTGGCATTTTCTATATAATTTTCCACACTCATGGTCTTTTTTGCTCGAATTTTCCACTCTGCCACTCAAGCAAAAATGGCCTTTTGGGACACTTTTATACTTTGTACTTTAAAGTCCAGAAATGCGCCAACGTTTCGCCGATTTCAGGCGTTTTGTGTGTGTGTGGGTGGGGGGGTGGGGGGGGGGGGGGGGAGGGAGGTATGGCCCCTCTGCATCCCCCTCCCCCGGTGACGGTTGAACAGAACTCAGCGGTCACCTGAGGACGTCGCCAAAGTAGCAAACTTTACGGAGGACATCAAACGCCTAACATGTCACACATTCGGGGAGTCTACGTCTTTGCGGAGCACACTAGCCATAATTATATACAGGAAGAGTTTAGGGATAAACCCCAACTCTTCTTGTGTACGCATCATGGATGGAGCTTTTCAGAACAAAGTTGGTGGCGCGAAACGTCATATTGGGCGGTTGTTTTGCATGGCTAAGGTAAAAATGACCATTTCACGTCAGCAAACCTTCAAGTCTGACAAAAGTTGGTGGGGCAAAACACAAAGTTGGTGGGGCAGTGGCCCCCACCATTTGAATAGGAAACTCCACCCATGGTACAATGGTACGTATAGGAATAGGAATAATTAGGGATAAAATAAGGAGTTCAGGGTCAGGGATATATCATTCTAGATCAGCCCAACAACACTCAGTTTAATGTTTCATACAGCTATTGCATGTTTAAAAAAAAGTATAATCTATCATATGACCAGCTACCATGACAATAGAAACCACTTAACTAGAAACTGAAGCTTAGCTTCTATCATACTGTTGCCATTACAGATATTCATCGCTAACGTTACGCGAATGTGAACCCATGTCGTCTTCTGCCGCCCTGTCAATGCCATTCGTTCCCTGCGGGTGACCGCCGCCGGCCGTTCCCCTTCCTCGAACACGGGGCACCCGCTCGGCTCTGGGAGGCCCCGACAGTAGGCCGTTTCATTTTGCACTTGTTAGGAATCAATTGGCACCCTAGCTTTCCTGGTTCCGTTTTTCATGCTGATTCCGAAAATGAAGTCCGTTTTTGCCGCAAATGAATGCTAAGGGTGGCTCATTTGGCTTTGTTGTGGTATTCTCGCCCTTGCGGCCATCCTAAGCGGTTCTGGATATAAGTCCAGGAAATGCGATCACATTCAAGGGTGTTTGCGTCATCAACATGTTTAATGACACCTTGTGCTCGTAAATTATACCCAGGTCATGTCAGGTCACTGACCTGTGACGGCATTTTTAAGTCATGGTGCTCATTTTTCACATTTTCGCGTTCAGGAGGGCAATAATGTTACTAAACATGCATAGAAAGGGAACGAACATATCAACAATCGTTCGAATTCTAGAACAAAAGGTTCAGGAACAAAAGGCGTAGCTGATTGCCACCTTTGACTCAATAATGTTTTAAAATATAGCTCTATTATTCTGTTGTATTCCGTCGAGAAAACGATGAAGAACAAAAGTTAGCTATATATATATATATATATATATATATATATATATATATATATATATATATATATATATATATATATATATATATATATATATATATATATATATATATATATATATATATATATATATATATATATATATATATATATATATATATATATATATATATATATATATATATATATATATATATATATATATATATATATATATATAATATATATATATAATATATATATATATATATATATATATATATATATATATATATATATATATATATATATATATATATATATATATATATATATATATATATATATATATATATATATATATATATATATATATATATATATATATATATATATATATATATATATATATATATATATATATATATATATATATATATATATATATATATATATATATATATATATATATATATATATATATATATATATATATATATATATATATATATATATATATATATATATATATATATATATATATATGTATATATATATATATATATATATATATATATATATATATATATATATATATATATATATATCTATATATATATATATATATATATATATATATATATATATATATATATATATATACACATATACATATACATATACATATACATATACATATACATATACATATATATATACATATATATATATATATATATATATATATATATATATATATATATATATATATATATATATACATATATATATATATATATATACAAACATTCAAGTTAGCATAAATGAAGCAGAAGCCACCCTAACTTCAAGTTCATATGAATCCGAGCTATTTGGCGGGGCCGAGGTGCGACGTTCGTCTGTCGATGGTGAGTAACCCGTATACGGTATAGCTTGCATGAGTTCGTTTGACCAGCTGCATGTTTTTGTAAACGCGTAAATGTTATAATTTGTTATGATAGTTTCGCTTGAAGCCAGGTTCACAACGAATCCGTTGAGGACCGTTATTCCGTCGACGATTGCTTTTGATCAATTGAACAATTGATTACAATGCTGCGACTAATGTATTAACTATATTGTAATAGTGAATAATTAGTGAAGAATACAATGACATTTGTATTAGTATTTGGCTATCGGACTGTATAATTGATACAGTCCGATTAGACCGTATCAATGATACAGTCCGATTCACACCGGATCCATTTTGATCTGCTGACGGCCATCGGTCCGTCGACGGATGGGTTTTAATGACATTTTGTGTTCTCTCTGTGATGGTCCATAGCCAAATCCTAATACAAAAATGTCATTTTATTCTTTAAAAATTATGTATCATGGCAATATAATTAATACGTTAGTCGTAGCATTATAGCAAATTGTTCAATGGACAAAAAAAAAACAATCGTCTACGGAATAACGGTGGTCAACGGATTCGTTGTGAACCTGGCTTCAAGCGAAACTATCATAACAAGTTTATAACATTTACGCGTTTACAAAAACACGCAGCTGGTCAAACAAAATCATGCAAGCTATACCTTATACGGCTTACTCAACATCGACAGACAAACCTCGGGCCCGCCAAATAGCTCGGATCCATATGAACTTGAAGTTAGGGTGGTTTCTGCTTCATTTCCGCTTCCCTATATTTTTTTAGGGGAATAATAAACATAAATAACAAATCTCTCAGCTATTTCGCAAATCCCCAAAATTGTTTGGATCTATCGTTCAGAAAACGAAGAAGAACAAAAGATAACGTCTATATTGGAATACAACAGAATAATAGATCTATATTTTGAAACATTCTTGTGTCAAAGGTGGCAGTCAGCTACGCCTTTTGTTCCTGAACTTTTTGTTCTAGAATTCGAACGATTGCTGATATGTTCGTTCCCTTTCTATGCATGTTTGGTAAAATTATTGCTTTCCTGATCGCGAAAATTTGAAAAAAATGAGCACCATGACTTAAAAATGATGTCACAGGTCAGTGACCTGACATGACCTGGGTATAAATTACGAGCACAAGGTGCCAATAAACATGTTGAAGACGCAAACGCCCTTTTAGGTTAGAATGTGATCGCATTTACTGGACTTATATCCACAAACCTCTTAGGATGGCCGCAAGGGCGAGAATGCCAACACAAAAGGCAAATGAGCTACCCTTAGTATTCATTTGCGGCAAAAACGGACTTCATTTTCGGAATCAGCATGAAAAACAGAACCAGCGTGGAAAACGGAACCAAACCAACTAGGGTGCCAATTGATTCCTAACAAGTGCAAAATGAAACACCCTACCCGACAGCCCGCGGCGGACTGCGTTGGAGGCCCCGACAGCGGGCAGCGTTTTTTTCCCCGGAGCGGCCTAAAGCCATATTCCGGGGCGGGCTGCGGGCTGCGGAAGGAGGCCCCGTCAGCCGGCGGCGGGCTGCGGAGGGAGGCCCCGACAGCCGGCGGCGGGCTGCGTTGGAGGCCCCGACAGCCGGCGGCGGGCTGCGTTGGAGGCCCCGACAGCCGGCGGCGGGCTGCGTTGGAGGCCCCGACAGCCGGCGGCGGGCTGCGTTGGAGGCCCCGACAGCCGGCGGCGGGCTGCGGAGGGAGGCCCCGACAGCCGGCGGCGGGCTGCGTTGGAGGCCCCGACAGCCGGCGGCGGGCTGCGTTGGAGGCCCCGACAGCCGGCGGCGGGCTGCGTTGGAGGCCCCGACAGCCGGCGGCGGGCTGCGTTGGAGGCCCCGACAGCCGGCGGCGGGCTGCGTTGGAGGCCCCGACAGCCGGCGGCGGGCTGCGTTGGAGGCCCCGACAGCCGGCGGCGGGCTGCGTTGGAGGCCCCGACAGCCGGCGGCGGGCTGCGTTGGAGGCCCCGACAGCCGGCGGCGGGCTGCGTTGGAGGCCCCGACAGCCGGCGGCGGGCTGCGTTGGAGGCCCCGACAGCCGGCGGCGGGCTGCGTTGGAGGCCCCGACAGCCGGCGGCGGGCTGCGGAGGGAGGCCCCGACAGCCGGCGGCGGGCTGCGTTGGAGGCCCCGACAGCCGGCGGCGGGCTGCGTTGGAGGCCCCGACAGCCGGCGGCGGGCTGCGTTGGAGGCCCCGACAGCCGGCGGCGGGCTGCGTTGGAGGCCCCGACAGCCGGCGGCGGGCTGCGTTGGAGGCCCCGACAGCCGGCGGCGGGCTGCGTTGGAGGCCCCGACAGCCGAGCTACGTCGCAGTCGGGCGGCGCCCCGCTCCACCGGCTCGTCCGACACCGCTAAACGGCCACGTCCGTACCACATCGCTCGGCTCTATCACCCTATCTCAGGTCCGGGCTCGTACCGAGCAATGTTTTAAGATGCTCTCTCAAGTGCCAGCGATGCAGTCCGTTCACGTCGAGTGATTGAAGAGATTTCCATCCACCGACAAATGAGAACGTCTGCAGTCTCGTCGGCTGTCGATTACGCATTCCGGGATCACTAAGCACATCGAGCACGGCCAAGGCTCATTACTATACACTGCGTCCAAACATGCCCACAGCATTAAAGACGACCAAACTGACCCGAAACCAGTCGCTGAGAGCAGGTCAAGCTTGTCGCGGCTTGTTTGGAACGAAGGGCGTTACTGCACCATTAGCTCCATTTAGCTAGCTCAATCTCAACGGCTCCCCTGGTGCAGCGTCAGCGAGACGCCTTCTTATCAACAGCGAAGCCAAGGCTGTTCCGCGCTCTTAACAAACTCAGAGCCCCGGCGGCCAGTGATCCCATCAAAGGCAGAGGAGGGGCTCTTCTGAGATCAGAGCGACAAATCTCCATTGGTCGGGGTTCGCTGAAATATCTCACCGCATACGAATTAGATACATAAATCAACGCTCCAGCGCCGGCACTTTATTTATTTATTTATTTATTCGTTCTATCACCAACAGAGAATGCCTCCACTTACAGGTGAAGTCAAATACAATATAAACATAAGTTAGTTGCTTGGTCAGATATACATATAAAAATAAGTTAGTCACTTGGTCACAATATCACAGTTGGCTTACATACTTGATGACGATGCGTTTAAAAGCACAGAACGTGTCATTAAAAACGTCAGCATGGTTTGTGCAATTTAATTTATTTTTATCGTCACTTTTTGCAGAATAGAAACATACATCACCACCGAGGCTTAAGGGATCACGATGTCCACTTATTCTCAGTTTCCCATTCATAATTTCTGTCCAGTGAGAACGAAATTCCTTTCGAGGCTTGTGCAGAAGGTGCCTGTGGAAATGCGGCAACGTTCGAAATCGCCCTTCCACTTCATAACTTTATCTTTCTGTCTGTAATTAAATTTCGGAAGCCTCAAAGGCCAATACATCAGAGGCGTAAGTGGAAAATTATCAGGCAAGGGGCGCGTTAAATTCACGACGACGATGCGGATGCATAATTCGCGAGTCAGCCTCTGTAAAATCAGCCGACATCGCTCAAACAGAGCGGCGGCCATTTATCGTCCTGGCCTGCAGCATGCGGTATAGTCACATACACTCGATTAACCACGGCATCGAAGCGGCACCCAATCCCCGAAAGTGAACCCCCTACTCCCTCCCGGAAGGTGGGGCAGTGCAACTTATATATAGTTTCGACAGCACGCAAACCCCACAGGCAAGATTTATTTTCCGATTTGAGCTCTTCACGTCTTGGTGCACAGTTAACTGTCTAAAATTGTCCCCATTTAACAAAAGAACAAATTTGAAGTACAAATTGTGACCAAAAAGTAGGAAGGCTATGCCCCCCCCCCTTCTCTGTTAATACGACTATCACATATTCGCGTCACTGGTAAGCAAGCAAGGTCAAAGCTAGCAGGTCCACCACTCACTGCAGCCTGACATGAAAAGGCATGTTGCCGAAACGCTGTCTGACAGGGACGCCATGACTCTGACGGGGACACCATGACACGCTGTGCGACGGGGACGCCATGACACACTGTCTGACGGGGACGCCATGACACGCTGTCTGACGGGGACGCCATGACTCTGACGGGGACGCCATGACACGCTGTCTGACGGGGACGCCATGACACACTGTCTGACGGGGACGCCATGACACGCTGTCTGACGGGGACGCCATGACACGCTGTCTGACGGGGACGCCATGACACACTGTCTGACGGGGACGCCATGACTCTGACGGGGACGCCATGACACGCTGTCTGACGGGGACGCCATGACTCTGACGGGGACACCACGACACGCTGTTTGACGGGGACGCCATGACTCTGACGGGGACACCATGACACGCTGTCTGACGGGGACGCCATGACACACTGTCTGACGGGGACGCCATGACACGCTGTCTGACGGGGACGCCATGACACGCTGTCTGACGGGGACGCCATGACACACTGTCTGACGGGGACGCCATGACACGCTGTCTGACGGGGACGCCATGCCACGCTGTCTGACGGGGACGCCATGCCACGCTGTCTGACGGGGACGCCATGACTCTGACGGGGACGCCATGACACACTATCTGACGGGGACGCCATGACTCTGACGGGGACACCATGCCACGCTGTCTGACGGGGACGCCATGACACACTGTCTGACGGGGACGCCATGACACGCTGTCTGACGGGGACGCCATGACACGCTGTCTGACGGGGACGCCATGACACGCTGTCTGACGGGGACGCCATGACACGCTGTCTGACGGGGACGCCATGACACGCTGTCTGACGGGGAGGTGCAGCATTGACGGAGCAGTGTGACGGGGACAGGTGGAGGGGCGGCGGCCGTCAGAGGCGGTCGGGCCGAGTGACGGTGCCAGTGTGCCGTACCGCTGATCCCGCTGCATCGATCCCGTCACTGACAAATGGCACACACGATCGCCGGCGACAATAACAATTAGCCCGGCCGCCCGCCTGGAGACCGCCGCCGCACACTGATGATTGTGAAACGTTACCATACAGGTCGCCGTAGCCAGGAGGACGGACGGCGCGCGGCCAGATCGCACGGCTGGCTGGTGAAGATGTATAGCTAGTATAACTGGTGTGTGACGAACGACGCGCTTCAGCGCTTCGGCCGTGGTGAAAACGATGAATATCGGGTTGATGTTTGAGGGGTCTGAATGTTTTCCGGATTTCATGACGCACTATAGAGTGCTTCTAAGATCTGGTAATTTCGGCGGCTAGGATGAGGAGCTGACGAGGTGAGGGAGACCGCCTCCGATCGCACTTCATGCGACCTTTAGCGTCCCGATGCAAAGGTCGTTCGATCCACGAGCCAGAGTGCTCGGCACATGGAAGTATTAGCTCAAGCAGGGTGTCATTGAGGTGGGCGCCAGCGAGAAGGCGCGTCACCCACGCGGGAGACACGACATGGAACTGAACTAAGGCGGAGGGACCCACGCCGAGACACGTCATGGAACTGAACTAAGGCGGAGGGACCCACGCCGAGACACGTCATGGAACTGAACTAAGGCGCAGGGACCCACGCCGAGACACGTCATGGCACTGAACTAAGGCGGAGGGACCCACGCCGAGACACGTCATGGAACTGAACTAAGGCGGAGGGACCCACGCCGAGACACGTCATGGCACTGAACTAAGGCGCAGGGACCCACGCCGAGACACGTCATGGAACTGAACTAAGGCGGAGGGACCCACGCCGAGACACGACATGCGACGGAGACCCTGTCCAGCCACCTCCTGCGGTAAGGCAGTTCGGGGCTAATAACAATGAAGTTCTGAGGTTGTCGAGTCACAGCGGGAGGAGTGCGTGCATCAGACCTATTTCCAGGGTCGGCACTGCGCACGCAGGGCCAGAACGAAGTTACTCGTCATTGAATTACTGAATTAAGCCATTTATCAACCGGCAGCAGAGGACACTGTCTGTCGGCATGGGCAGCGACACATGCTGGGCGGCAGTGTCATGAAGCTCTGCAGCAGCGGCTCCCACACACCAGGCTGGGCAGCGACACATGCTGGGCGGCAGTGTCATGAAGCTCTGCAGCAGCGGCTCCCACACACCAGGCTGGGCAGCGACACATGCTGGGCGGCAGTGTCATGAAGCCTGCAGCAGCGGCTCCCACACACCAGGCTGGGCAGCGACACATGCTGGGCGGCAGTGTCATGAAGCTCTGCAGCAGCGGCTCCCACACACCAGGCTGGGCAGCGACACATGCTGGGCGGCAGTGTCATGAAGCTCTGCAGCAGCGGCTCCCACACACCAGGCTGGGCAGCGACACATGCTGGGCGGCAGTGTCATGAAGCTCTGCAGCAGCGGCTCCCACACACCAGGCTGGGCAGCGACACATGCTGGGCGGCAGTGTCATGAAGCTCTGCAGCAGCGGCTCCCACACACCAGGCTGGGCAGCGACACATGCTGGGCGGCAGTGTCATGAAGCTCTGCAGCAGCGGCTCCCACACACCAGGCTGGGCAGCGACACATGCTGGGCGGCAGTGTCAGAAGCTCTGCAGCAGCGGCTCCCACACACCTGGCTGGGCAGCGACACATGCTGGGCGGCAGTGTCATGAAGCTCTGCAGCAGCGGCTCCCACACACCAGGCTGGGCAGCGACACATGCTGGGCGGCAGTGTCATGAAGCTCTGCAGCAGCGGCTCCCACACACCAGGCTGGGCAGCGACACATGCTGGGCGGCAGTGTCATGAAGCTCTGCAGCAGCGGCTCCCACACACCAGGCTGGGCAGCGACACATGCTGGGCGGCAGTGTCAGAAGCTCTGCAGCAGCGGCTCCCACACACCAGGCTGGGCAGCGACACATGCTGGGCGGCAGTGTCAGAAGCTCTGCAGCAGCGGCTCCCACACACCAGGCTGGGCAGCGACACATGCTGGGCGGCAGTGTCATGAAGCTCTGCAGCAGCGGCTCCCACACACCAGGCTGGGCAGCGACACATGCTGGGCGGCAGTGTCAGAAGCTCTGCAGCAGCGGCTCCCACACACCAGGCTGGGCAGCGACACATGCTGGGCGGCAGTGTCAGAAGCTCTGCAGCAGCGGCTCCCACACACCAGGCTGGGCAGCGACACATGCTGGGCGGCAGTGTCATGAAGCTCTGCAGCAGCGGCTCCCACACACCAGGCTGGGCAGCGACACATGCTGGGCGGCAGTGCCATGAAGCTCTGCAGCAGCGGCTCCCACACACCAGGCTGGGCAGCGACACATGCTGGGCGGCAGTGCCATGAAGCTCTGCAGCAGCGGCTCCCACACACCAGGCTGGGCAGCGACACATGCTGGGCGGCAGTGTCAGAAGCTCTGCAGCAGCGGCTCCCACACACCAGGCTGGGCAGCGACACATGCTGGGCGGCAGTGTCAGAAGCTCTGCAGCAGCGGCTCCCACACACCAGGCTGGGCAGCGACACATGCTGGGCGGCAGTGTCATGAAGCTCTGCAGCAGCGGCTCCCACACACCAGGCTGGGCAGCGACACATGCTGGGCGGCAGTGTCATGAAGCTCTGCAGCAGCGGCTCCCACACACCAGGCTGGGCAGCGACACATGCTGGGCGGCAGTGCCATGAAGCTCTGCAGCAGCGGCTCCCACACACCAGGCTGGGCAGCGACACATGCTGGGCGGCAGTGCCATGAAGCTCTGCAGCAGCGGCTCCCACACACCAGGCTGGGCAGCGACACATGCTGGGCGGCAGTGCCATGAAGCTCTGCAGCAGCGGCTCCCACACACCAGGCTGGGCAGCGACACATGCTGGGCGGCAGTGTCATGAAGCTCTGCAGCAGCGGCTCCCACACACCAGGCTGGGCAGCGACACATGCTGGGCGGCAGTGCCATGAAGCTCTGCAGCAGCGGCTCCCACACACCAGGCTGGGCAGCGACACATGCTGGGCGGCAGTGTCATGAAGCTCTGCAGCAGCGGCTCCCACACACCAGGCTGGGCAGCGACACATGCTGGGCGGCAGTGTCATGAAGCTCTGCAGCAGCGGCTCCCACACACCAGGCTGGGCAGCGACACATGCTGGGCGGCAGTGTCATGAAGCTCTGCAGCAGCGGCTCCCACACACCAGGCGGAACGGCACCTATTCCACAGCTCGTATCCCGCCGCCGCGCTGGACAGGGGGCATCCCCGACGCCGCGCTGGACAGGGGGCGTCCCTGCCGTCGCGCTGGACAGGGGCGTCCCCGCCGCCACGCTGGACAGTGGGCGTCCCCGCCGCCGCGCTGGACAGGGAGCGTCCCCGCCGTCGCGCTGGACAGTGGGCGTCCCTGCCGCCGCGCTGGACAGGGAGCGTCCCTGCCGCCGCGCTGGACAGGGGCGTCCCCGCCGCCGCGCTGGACAGGGGGCGTCCCCGCCGCCGCGCTGGACAGTGGGCGTCCCCGCCGCCGCGCTGGACAGGGAGCGTCCCTGCCGCCGAGCTGGACAGTGGGCGTCCCCGCCGCCGCGCTGGACAGACAGCGTCCCTGCCGCCGCGCTGGACAGGGGGCGTCCCCGCTGCCGCGCTGGACAGGGGGCGTCCCCGCCGGTCGCGCCCAGGAGTGATGGAGCGCAGCGGCGCCAGTCTCCTGTTGCTGGCAGCATCCAATCCATCGCACTCGGTCCCACGGCACTCACACGCCAGCACGATCCTCGCCGCACTGCACTCATCTATAAACGAATGCAATCGCTTCGTTGGTGGATTTTGTATGCATTACCAGCCAATGTTCGATGTTGTCAGTCAGCTTAGCGGCACACATGCTAAGGTGTTATGTTATGTTATGGAACCCACTCTGATGTTTAACCACATGAAATGTCAATTATTTTTTATCATATACTAGCACATACCTGTCCCACGGCAGAGTACTGCCTGTCCCACGACAGAGTATTGCCCATCCCATGGCAGAGTACTGCCCGTCCCATGGCAGAGTACTGCCCATCCCACGGCAGAGTACTGCCCATCACACGGCAGAGTACTGCCCGTCCAACGGCAGAGTACTGCCCGTCCCACGGCAGAGCGTTGTGCTGCCCGTCCCACGGCAGAGTACTGCCGGTCCCACGGCAGAGCGGTGTGCTGCCGGTCCCACGGAACACAGGCGGATATCCGGTATTATCTCCCCTGACTGCAGTACAGCGCCGGAACAGGCCAAAATTGGGTGGAGCTGTGGCAACAAGGCTGCGAAAGGCACGGTACTGAGTTAACCAAAGGATAGAGACGGTGACCGCGAGACCTACAAGAGCCTGAACCGTCAGGTTCGCTCCGCGATCCGGCGTGACACGCGGGAGGAGATTGACCGGCGGCTGCGCGAGGCGGGCCCGAGCGGGATGTGGCGCGCTGCCCAGCCCATTGTCGGCACTAAGCGAGCCGGCGGCAATCCTCCCAGCGCTGACGCCGATACCCTCAACCGCTACTTCGTCCAGGTGGGGAACAGCACCGCGCGCCAGGTGGACTCGTCCGGACCCGAGCTGTCGGTCCGCCTACCTTGGGTGGCCACCGGCCGATTCCAGGTGGCGCCTGTCTCGCCGGACGACCTGTGCCGAGTGGTGGCGCGTATTTTCGACCATGGACCGCAGTGACGTCACTCTTGTATGCCTTTTAGATTGTTCCAAGTGCTTTGACGTCATCCCGCATGACTCTCTTCTCTGTAAGCTGGCACTCTACGGTGTTGACACTCGGTGGATTAAGAGCTACCTCATGAACTACTATCAAAAAGTTCTAGTCAGGGAAACCACCGGCAGTCTTACCTCGTCTGATTCATTCCTGAACCCTATCGACACCTACCAAGGGTCAGCGCTAGACACTCCGCTGTTCTCCATTTATGCCAACGACCTACCGATGATTACAGTCGGCGCTGAGATAGTGCAGTATGCCAATGACACCCAGGTGATGGTCTCTAGTGGGACCGGCGACCTTGGCACACTCACCCGGCTCGTGGAACACAACCTCACCCTTCTGGCTCATTGGTTCGACAAAAACGGCATGAAACTCACTGCTCCGAAAACGCAGCTCATCGTTCTCGGCTCACGTCAAAACTGCAGCGGCTTCCTCCCATCGGCGTCAAATTCATGGGTGCCACGGTAGCCAGTTCCCCCACTGT
>JAXIVJ010005062.1:75000-77096 GCA_036785665.1 Chirona hameri
GAGATCAGAGGAGAGAAGAGGAGAGAAGAGGAGAGAAGAGGAGAGAAGAGGAGAGAAGAGGAGAGAAGAGAGAGAAGAGGAGAGAAGAGGAGAGAAGAGGATAGAAGAGGAGAGAAGAGGAGAGAAGAGGAGAGAAGAGGAGAGAAGAGGAGAGAAGAGGAGAGAAGAGGAGAGAAGAGGAGAGAAGAGGAGAGAAGAGGAGAGAAGAGGAGAGAAGAGGAGAGAAGAGGAGAGAAGAGGAGAGAAGAGGAGAGAAGAGGAGAGAAGAGGAGAGAAGAGGAGAGAAGAGGAGAGACGAGGAGAGAAGAGGAGAGAAGAGGAGAGAAGAGAGAAGAGGAGAGAAGAGGAGAGAAGAGGAGAGAAGAGGAGAGAAGAGGAGAGAAGAGGAGAGAAGAGGAGAGAAGAGGAGAGAAGAGGAGAGAAGAGGAGAGGGAGAGAAGAGGAGAGAAGAGGAGAGAAGAGGAGAGAAGAGGAGAGAAGAGGAGAGAAGAGGAGAGAAGAGGAGAGAAGAGGAGAGAAGAGGAGAGAAGAGGAGAGAAGAGGAGAGAAGAGGAGAGGAGAGAGGAGAAGAGGAGAGAAGAGGAGAGAAGAGGAGAGAAGAGGAGAGAAGAGGAGAGAAGGGAGAGAAGAGGAGAGAGAGGAGAGAAGAGGAGAGAAGAGGAGAGAAGAGGAGAGAAGAGGAGAGAAGAGGAGAGAAGAGGAGAGAAGAGGAGAGAAGAGGAGAGAAGAGGAGAGAAGAGGAGAGAAGAGGAGAGAAGAGGAGAGAAGAGGAGAGAAGAGGAGAGAGAGGAGAGAAGAGGAGAGAAGAGAGAGAAGAGGAGAGAAGAGGAGAGAAGAGGAGATACGAGGAGATAAGAGGAGATAAGAGGAGATAAGAGGAGATAAGAGGAGATAAGAGGATATAAGAGGAGATAGAGGAGAAGAGGAGATAAGAGGAGATAAGAGGAGATAAGAGGAGATAAGAGGAGATAAGAGGAGATAAGAGGAGATAAGAGGAGATAGAGGAGATAAGAGGAGATAAGAAGAGATAAGAGGAGATAAGAGGAGATAAGAGGAGATAAGAGAAGAGGAGAAGAGAGAGAGAGAAGAGGAGAGAAGAGGAGAGAAGAGGAGAGAAGAGGAGAGAAGAGGGAGAGAAGAGGAGAGAAGAGGAGAGAAGAGGAGAGAAGAGGAGAGAAGAGGAGAGAAGAGGAGTGAAGAGGAGAGAAGAGGAGAGAGAGGAGAGAAGAGAGAGAGCAGAGGAAGAAGAGAGAGAGAGAGAGAAGAGAGAGAAGAGGAGAGAAGAGGAGAGAAGAGGAGAGAAGAGGAGAGAAGAGGAGAGAAGAGGAGAGAAGAGGAGAGAAGAGGAGAGAAGAGGAGAGAAGAGAGAGAGAGGAGAGAAGAGGAGAGAAGAGGAGAGAAGAGGAGAGAAGAGGAGAGAAGAGGAGAGAAGAGGAGAGAAGAGGATAGAAGAGGAAGAAGAGAGAAGAGGAGAGAAGAGGAGAGAAGAGAAGAGAAGAGGAGAGAAGAGGAGAGAGAGGATAGAGAGGAGAGAAGAGGAGAGAAGAGGAGAGAAGAGGAGAGGAGAGAAGAGGAGAGAAGAGGAGGAGAAGAGGAGAGAAGAGGAGAGCAGAGGAGAGCAGAGGATAGAAGAGGAGAGAAGAGGAGAGAAGAGGATAGAAGAGGATAGAAGAGGAGAGAAGAGGAGAGAAGAGGAGAGAAGAGGAGAGAAGAGGAGAGAAGAGGAGAGAAGAGGAGAGAAGAGGAGAGAAGAGGAGAGAAGAGGAGAGAAGAGGAGAGAAGAGGAGAGAAGAGGAGAGAAGAGGAGAGAAGAGGAGAGAAGAGGAGAGAGAGAGGAGGAGAAGAGGAGAGAAGAGAGAGAAGAGGAGAGAAGAGGAGAGAAGAGGAGAGAAGAGGAGAGAAGAGGAGAGAAGAGGAGAGAAGAGGAGAGAAGAGGAGAGAAGAGGAAGAGAAGAGGAGAGAAGAGGAGAGAAGAGGAGAGAAGAGGAGAGAAGAGGAGAGAAGGAGGAGAGAAGAGGAGAGAGAGAGAGAAGAGGAGAGAAGAGGAGAGAAGAGGAGAGAAGAGGAGAGAAGAGGAGAGAAGAGGAGAGAAGAGG